>PYAF01006309.1:147183-177228 GCA_007407185.1 Glycine tomentella | reverse complement strand
TGGCTTTATTTCTGGGTTGCTTCTTTTTATTGCTTGTTTCTTCATTTATTGTACCTAAAATGTATAAAAATAACAATAAGTAATAATAATCACAAAGTGGTGAACTTTTGGCTTAATTCTATCATTTATTTAACATTTTCTACTAAATTTTGACTAAAACTATCCTAAATTTCACCATATATTAGCAACCTATCAGAGTTTTTAAACTCATACTCATTCCTATGACAATACAGTGTATATGAAGGTAAGCATAACGACTTTTAATGGTTTCTTAATTTGATGTGTTCAGATGATGTATGTGGAGGTATATCACAAGAAATCACCTATGTGAGTGTGAAGTGAGGGCCGTTTCAATGAGAACTTAAAAAGGCCAATTCTCTACAACACTTGCAGAACCAAGAAGATGTCCACGGCTAAAATGGACACAACAATGAGGACGAGCAATGTTAGGGAAGCAATTGTGTGTCTCCTATTGTCTTGGTATACACCATAAAGGTCGACGGTTCAAGGCATCATGACCACTGATTGACTTAGTATACCCGATAGGACACTAGAGAAGGTTCAAAGGTAACCCCTACCTATCTCGATGCAATTGTTTCTCGGCGAGGAATCACACTTGGATACATATTCATATGCATTTAGTCATGTTGAATTGATCTCTTATTCATGTGGGGGATTGTTGGAGTTTTTGTTTAAACTCCATGGATTATGAATAAGAGGCGGTTGGAAAAATGTTAGAAAAATAATAACTACTCCCAACCGCTCCTGGGAAAGGTTAGAAAAATAATAACTACTCTCAAACTGCTCTGATAACAAACGGTTGCGATGGTTCATCACCAAGAGTCGCGATGGTTTACCAACAATTCTTCAACAGAGTTATTTGTTGTCTATAAATAGATACAGAGACAGTCAGAAAATAAGTAGAAAAATTGATAGAGTTTTGATAGTTAATCTTTTCTGATATTCTTGCTTAGATATTAGTACATTTTCATATCACATAATTCTTCAGTCTTTCTAAGTGGTTCCTCAAGTTTAATGCTTTGTCCTTTGGGCTGTTGATTTGAAGTGCCATCAATCTTCAGACGTTGATCCGTTCTATCCTGGGAGACAATTGTTCATCAACCTTTGACATCAATTGGAGGAAACAAATTGTCTTAAGGAGACAACATTGTTGGGCTCGGATCCTTTTATCTCTTTACATCTATTTCTTATTCATACTTATCATACAAGTTCTGTTTAAATTGATTTTTTGTGTAGTTGTAATAGATTATATAGTTCCTCTTAACCACTCAGATTCTAATCCTTATGCAATTAGATATATTTTAATTCTAAATTAATTAATAGATCTAACTTAGATATTTTCTTTTGAAAAGCCAAAAGAAGATTATTATATCTAACAGAGGCACAAGAATGCAGAGTTTAGACGTGAAGAAAGATTACAAGAGAAAAATAACACAACACCTTACATAACAATTCCTATAGTGCACATTCTACTGACTCCCACCCAATTCGATCTATATATAATACAGAGATGGGTGAGAAGATGTACATGTACTGTATATGACTAATTAAACCAAGTTTAATTACTTAATTTGTATTTCCAACATATAAATTATGACTAGCATATATATGCTAAGAAATAACATTTATGTTCTTCTTGAAAACCTAAGATAATTTCGTGAAACCAATATTTTCTTAATAACAACAAGGTTTCACACACTTCATATAACTGGTCAATTTTAACGAGGCTTAGCTGAAATCTCACGTAGAGGCATTTATACGATTGCGATAGACTCAAAGTAACTCCTCTATTTCTTGACATGAAGATTTAATTTCTTCCACTTGCTTAAATCCCGAACTGAAACTGAGGGTGAAAGTTTCCGAAAGTATGGAAGTGCAAAGAGTAAAGATTTGTAAAAGAAGTGAAGACCGTTGACCACTAAAGTCGTTAATAACCAAGTTGAATTAAGGATGTTCGCTTTTTCATAAAGGAAAATTGATTGAACTCGATCGTAGGCCATTTTTTAATTAGCACGTATATATACTACAACTATTGTGTGTAAATATAGCTTTATTCTAATTTCTTTAGCTACAATTACCAGTCTCTTTTCTTTTTCTTTGCCATTTTTATATTAGTACGTAAAATTACTTAAGCCATAGTGTATATATATATACACTATGTGTATTTATGTTGCAATTACCATTTTTCTAAGTTTTCTTCTCTCTCTCTCTCTCTCTCTTCTTTTCTGTCCTGTATGTGTTTAAAGACAAAACCAAATAAATTTAATCTGAAGCATATCTTATCTGTTATCCACTATAGATGTCAAGCTATAGTACTCTATAGCATATACATGAAAAAATATAGAGAAATATTATATGACAATTGTTAGTTGGTTTTTTTATTTGAATTATGCGGAAAGCACAAAGAGGCTTCGAGCTTACTTCAAGCAATGTTCTCGGTGGTGAAAACGTCAACAACACAACCTAAAGGTATTTGTATCGTTAAACTGGGCCTGCATATAGTCATATCAAAACTAAAGTTGAAAATATATAATATAAAAATCAAAATACTGAAACACCTAATTATTTTAAACATCACACTAATTATATCTCTCACATTTTTTTTCTTCTTACCATGTTATATCATTTATGATATTTATATTTATATTTTTCTTTTTCTTTCTCTTTCTAAGTGTTTAATATTATATGAAGTGTCCAAGTATATTTTCCATACCGAAAAATGCTAGACTAGCTTAAATTAATTTAGTTGCAGCAGAAAACATAAGCATAATCGAAATCTCTTATTAAATCAGTCTCTTTATATCTCACTGAATAGGCTGCAAATACCAATAAATGCAACATTTCAACTTTTGGGGCCAATTAGCAAAACTGAGCTCCACTTTTTTCGTTTGAACGTTGTTATCAATTACTATCAATTATAAATAAAAACTGAAGTAACTTTACCATTTAAAAAAAAAAAAGTGATGAAGTTATTAAATCAGTATACTGGGAGCAAATCTAGCAGCACCGTTGCGGTGTCTACAGAAAGTATTTAATTATTAGGTTAACAAAGTTCAACTTTTATATTTAAAAATTAAACCATGTTTAAAAATAGTTACAAAAGTGATCTGATTCTTCTTTAAATTATTAATTTTTTGCCATTTCTTAATCAAATGTATACTTATATGGTACCATTTTCTCTGCGAATATATCAACAACAAAAACTTGGAAGTGCATCATACTCTACCTAATACTTTTAGTGGACAAGTTGGCTAAGCTAGAATACAAACCTTTCTCACCAACCGATTCCAGTGAAGCTTCAAAAAGGAGGAAGAGATGGTGCTGCTGGAAGAGGAATAACGATCGAAGAAGCAAAAATGAAAGTGGCAAATACACACCAAATAGTGCTAGCGGGGACTTCTTGGGGAGTTAGAAACACCTTTCATTCTCTTGTAGCCATATTAACCACTCTTGTAGTTGTCACAACCATTTATCTAAGACAGGATGGAGGACATTTACCTCCAAAAATATATGCCTCTAGTAGTAATTCGTCGTCATCATCATCATCAAAGTGTGACTTGTTCTTTGGTAATTGGGTTTTTGATAACGAATCTTATCCATTATACAAAGAGAAGGAATGCACGTTCATGTCAGATCAGTTGGCTTGTGAGAAGTTTGGAAGGAAGGACCTGAGTTACCAGAAATGGAGGTGGCAGCCTCACCACTGTGACCTTCCCAGGTGTGTGTCTCTTCTCTCTTCCTCTCCCCCCTTAGAGAAATTATAGTATGGTCCACACCACCATGTGTTCATGGTTCCGGTCAAGGGTTTCAAATTGCAATTGTGGTCATTTTTTTTTTATATTTCTTGATATTGTAAAAAATTACAAACAAATGCAGCCGATACATCAAGATTACTTATTACAGTCATAAACATCCCAAAAACCTTAACATTACTGCTAAAATCGTGGTTTCAAACTGTTAATTTTTTTAAATTTTAGTTCTACGTAATCTCTATGAGACACACTTGGTTGAAATTTTTGATTTTATGAAAAAAGTTAATAAAACTCAGCTATGTATTATGTAGAGATTGACCAAAACAACGGATACGCAATAGTACGTCCAGGACCATGTATATAATTTTTCTTCCCCATGATATATTTTAATATTGTTATATTTTATACATACCTACGTGTATGATATACATGGTTAATCAGGTTTGGCTATGTTTTTGAGCTTTGTGGAATGTGTTTCTTTCTATGTTATAATAAGGTTCAACGCCACAGCATTGCTTGAAAGGTTAAGGAACAAGAGGCTTCTGTTCGTAGGGGATTCACTCATCAGAGGCCAATGGGTTTCCATGGTTTGCCTTGTTGACTCTGTACTGCCCAAAACCCTCAAATCCATGCATTCCATTGCCAATGGTTCCCTAAACGTTTTCAAGGCCAAAGTAAGTCCTCACCCTCGTAGCAAAAATAGGAGTAGAAATGTAGTTAACAAATTTTTTCTTTTTTCTTTTCGGTTTATTTGACAACATATATGGTAAAAATAGAATTGTACTTTTATGGACTAGCTTTTGTAGGTTTTTTTTTTTCCCCCAATCAAACCAATAATTAACAAGAGAGAGAAAGCCACTATGTACAGATCAAGGCTATGCATAATAGGGTTTGAGAGAATAATGAGCATTGTATATAGACACTCGATCTTATATAAACATTCATATATTAAATATCATTAAATCCTATTATTTCTTTTTATATTAATTTCTTTTTTTATTATATCGTATCACCTATTATATTTACACCTTTTCTCTCTTTTCTATCTTTCTCTATCTAAGTGTGTCAATTAGCCTTTGTTCATAAATTGTTTTTCTTGAGAGAATAGATGTATTCAGCCGTATTTCTACAAGAAACAGTTTTCAAGATTAATTTAACCCTATGACTTCAAAAGTCACAAAGCAACATACCATGGTGCCAAGACTTCTTAGAGAAAGAGAGAGAAAGAGAGATGAAATGTGTCTAAAATATTTAAGGAAAAAAAAACAGTGTGAACTGTCTGTTTGTTATCTCAAGTCCCAACAATACCACTGTTTATTTTATTTTTATAAAAAAAAATTAAAAAATAAAATACCTTATTATCACATTTGAACCTATTTATATAATTAAGTAGCTAATATGGTTAATGGAAATGTTTTTAATTAAGGAATACAATGCAAGTATTGAGCACTATTGGTCCCCATTACTAGTAGAATCAAACTCAGATGATCCAGTGAACCATAGGGTACCAGAACGAACAGTGAGAGTGAAGGCTATTGAAAAGCATGCCAGGTACTGGACTGATGCAGACTTTCTGGTTTTCAACACTTATCTCTGGTGGAGAAGGCCTGTAATGAATGTTCTGTAAGTGCACTTAATTAACCTAACTATCACTTCCTTTTGATCAAGTTGCATGTCAACAGCTCCAATTTCAATTCCAACCTCCTCATGACATGATTGTGTTAAGTTATACTGTACTATTCATCACACAATCATTCATCCAACTCCACTTTACAAATTGATTTTAATTTGATAGTGACAAATTTAATTGAACAAACAGATGGGGATCATTTGGAGACCCAGATAGTGTCTACAAAGGGGTTGAAATGTTGAGAGTCTATGAAATGGCCCTGAGGACCTGGTCTGATTGGTTGGAAGTCCATGTCAATCGGAACAAGACCCAGTTGTTTTTCGTTAGCATGTCACCTACTCATGAAAGGTATACTCAAATCAACTCTAGCTATCATATTTGCTCATTGATATATATGGTAATATCTATGAGACAAGTGCATCTAAGTTGAGTTTAAAAAGTGATGCCATCTCAATCATTCGTTAAGATTAATTTATCATAAAGAATTAATATTATCTGCATGTTTTTTTTTTATTATACATAATTTTTTAAGATGTACTAATAATATAAAATAGTTTTACACTTATCTATTTATAAATCATTATGTATGATAAATTTCTTAATTTTTATCATAATTATTTTTTAAAAAATATTACAGGAACAATTTATGATAAATTAATACTATAAAAACGTTTTATATTATCCACACGTGATTATTAGATTCTATTTTTTTATCACTGGCTAAGTCATCTTTCACATTTATTTTACCTTTGTGATTCTTGAATAAGAGTTAGACGTGATGATCAATGATTAAATATGTTAGATTTTATTTTTTTGTGCTGGGGAAGTATTTTTTTTTCATGTACAATTCCTCCTAGAGAGACAGAGGAGAGGGAGAACTACATTGACAATTATATGCACATGCAGTTGGGCCAATTTATCCTAAACTTCAGAAGACATTCTAAATATCAGTGGTGGACACCCCCCTCCCCGAGGTTGAATGAGTGAAATAATAGAAAGTTGTTTGTAATAGTGTTTTTAAAAAATCCAACAATTTCAAATATTGACCAATTACATATAAATTAATTTTAAGAATCAAATTTCACGTTTCTATGTTGAATTAATTCTACGAAAAGTAAAATTATCTTGCTTTTCGGGTGAATACCATTGATGTTAGGTGTTTTTTGTTGGTAGAAACTTTTCGAAGATTTTTTTAATGATTTGTTCTATATTGTATATATATAAGAACACCATGGACTCATCGATGGAAAAATGCTGTTATCATTTATAATAATAAAAAAAAGAAAAGAAAAATGCTGTTAAGCCTGTTATCATTTACTTTTTGTTTAAAAAAAATTGCTGTTTTACTGTTTCCCAACACTCAACAAATTCACTTTAAATTAATTAACAATCACACAGTTGGTAATAGTTTTGTGTGCAACAACAATATTATACATACATATTAACTAAGTTTGTTACAAATGCTAATAAGCATTGATACCAATCACAATGATTTAAAAATAAAATCCAAAATCTCAGCTCTTCAAACAATTGTCCAAGTCCAAGAATATTGAAATATATGCTTGATACTATTACGAATATACCACTAAGGATCCGTTCGATAGAATGAAATAAAATATAATAAAAATATATTAAGATAAAAGTTTTGAATTAAAATATAATATAAAAGTGTGGGTTATAAATTATTTTACTGTTTATTTCACTCATTTTTAACTGCAAATGAACGACCCTAAATACAAGATTACATATCAGTGCATAACTATATATAAAGCAATGACTCTGTAATTATACTACAATCAATGAATATAATTAGGTTTGTAATTGAAAAATAAAATAAAATTGCAGGGCTGAGGAATGGGGAGTAGCTAAGGGTAACAATTGTTACAGCGAAACCGAAATGATTGCAGAAGAAGGGTATTGGGGGAAGGGTTCTGATCCTAAGATGATGCGTGTGGTGGAGAACGTTCTTGATGATTTGAAAGCAAGAGGCTTGAATGTTCAAATGCTCAACATCACACAGCTCTCAGAATACAGAAAAGAAGGACACCCTTCTATCTACAGGAAGCAGTGGGATGCTATAACCCAAGAACAGATAGCAAACCCAAATAGTTATGCAGATTGCATACATTGGTGCCTCCCTGGTGTGCCTGATGTGTGGAATGAACTCCTTTATGCCTATATTTTCCATCAATAACATATGTTTGATTGACATGGCAAGCTTGCTATTTTGTGTTAAAAGTAATACACATTTATTCTATCTTTTCAGGCTATTTGATGATTTGACAATCAATCATACTGTAAAGCATGCACTTAATTTCCTTTTTTCTTTAACATGTTTAAGGGACACCACTAATATCTAAAAACATTCTTACACTTAACATGGTTCGTTTCAGTGTATAAATATCCATAACAAGGGGCCGATGGCAAACTTTCCAATCTATCTGTGTGAGGATATTTTGAAAATAACAAAGGGTGGATGACAACATAGATTATCACTGGAAAAATAAAAAAAAAATATAATTATCTTAAGTTCATACTGATCATAATGATAAAAAAAATAATTATCTCTTAAGTTCATACTGATCATAATAATGACATGTTTCGAAATTGTAAAAGGCATAACTTGCCATTTATTAGCTAAAGAACTCAACCATCTCAATAAGTTAAGATGCATGCAACATGCTGCTTCACAACAATTGAAGTTATACAATGTGTGTATTCTATTCTGTAAATTGGGAGATTCTTCCCTATTCTTTCTAGTAATGATACCGGGTTTCTATCATCTTAACATCCTTCAGAATTATATTCTCATGATTCTAATCATGCAATAATAATGAAAGGGGTAGTATCTTACTCCAACCTTTTCTTTTTATCCGTAGGAATGAAACCAGAGTACTCAAGAGTTTATAACAACTCACATTCAATTCAACTAGATCCTCTTAATAGTCTAGTGGCTCACTTGTAGTCATGTAAACCAGTATCTGTCTGCCAAGTAAAAATAAATTAGAACAGAAGGGTACTTGCTTGGAAGAGCAAAGGGAAGACAAATTATAGTTAGTCTAGACTCTAGACAGTTAAACTGGTAGTTAGAAAGAGAGGGGTTTAGTTAGATAAATAAATAGGGGAAGTAAGGGTAGGGGAAGCATTTGGGCTTTGTATTTTGAGAGAACCAAGAAAGGGCTCAGTTGTCATAGCCTCATAGGGGAGACAATTTGTGAAGGGAAACCCTTGGAGGAAAAATGTCTCTCCTTGTACTGCTCAATTTCAGTCAAGCATGCAATAAAATCATTCTTTACTTTTTTTTCACATTTCAACAGTGGGTTCCTAACAAAATGCCATTCAATAATCATAAACTGCTTCCTGGATGCATTGTAGGAAAATATTTGTTTAAAACAAAAGTTTCCATCTATGGAATCCAAAAGGTGGTCTGTGTTTATGCATGAAGACATTTCTCTATTGTATTCACGATGTTCCACATTACATATTAGAGAGCATGGTAACTATTGCAAATTTAAATGTGAATATTCATGCACCTGTATGCATGAAGAGAATTTTCCCCCGTTGATGAGTCTATTATAAAATAGTAAAGAATGATTATGATCACGTGATTATGATTTGATTTGAGCACGCTTTGGTGTGGTAGGGAATTTGAGATTGTGGGATCTAGTGAAAAGATCTAGGAGTTAGTCTTGTATTAAAGCTTCACAAAGGACCATGGCTATAGCTACCATGTGTCATTACGATTGACAAAACCAAATGGTAACTCGACATATCAATAAACTAATCAATTGCAAATTAAGGTGAGTTGAGACTGTTTAGTGAATTTATATGCCTATACTGATACACCATGCTGATGATTATGATTTGAATACCCTTGAAGGGATATGTTTACACCAAATGGACACTGACTCCCAGCCCTAACTCAATGATCAATTGATTTGAATACCCTTGGACGATCTTAGACTATTGGTTCCACATGCATGCATTGCATACATTATCGTCCTATATATTACACGATGATTAAATCTTAATTGATTTATGATTTCTATAGTATATTAATTGCTTTCTTTTCCTCTATTACAATCTTGTTATGAAATTCTCACCTCTCCATTCTTTTAATTTCTTGCATGGTAATTATAACTATTTAAAATTTTCGATTTTCTATGGCATCTTAACTTCCTACTTGTCGTTTGGATTTTAAATCTGATAAGCACGATAATGGTGAAATCAGGATTTGTTCATGTTGACAGCGAATTTATTTATCGTGGTGTTGTCACTATCACTACCTCATGCCCTTATCCAGACTCCAGACCAAGACTTCGTCATTGTCAATTCATATTTCTTTATTTGGATGATTATATGCCCTTCACTATTTTGCCATCTCAGATATACACTATTTGGCTATCTCAGATGTAGAAGATTTGTATAGAAGACACCCCAAATATTCGTTAACACTTAAAGAGAGTAAAAAAGATAAAAAATAAATAAATAAATACGTATAACAGGTAATATGATGTGATACAAATAAAAATATAAAAAAAAATGAGAAATGATGATGAATTGTTTTAAATTATGGGATTTACTAATATGTATTTTGTAGTGGGTTTACCAAAAACAGCAAAAAGGATTCAATTTGATTTGGGTTATCATTGATACATTAACAAAGCGATCTGTTTACTTCTTGCCAATTGACTTACAAAAAAAAATCTAAGAATTTAGGAATATTAATTTACAGCTACTAAGTAAGGAGGAGTGGTGAAATTATGTCTTAGTATCTCCTTGTATTTAGGAAGTAAGGTTGTGAGCTTCCATCGTATTTTCTCTATTTCTTCTAACAAGTTTGAGCGATTTGATTACAAAAGTATTTGTTGATGTATAAGCCATACTCATCTAGAATAATGTATCGAATTTGACCCACAATAATCCATGTTTTAAACACATGCATAAGAAATACTTTAAAATTAATTGTTACTTCTTGAAACTACAAGTTCTATAATACAGAGTATTTTTTTTTTTTTTAAAGCCAAAGAAGAATTATTAAATCTAAACAGCAGAACAAGATGTGCGCGTTTAGACTCGAAGACATATTACAAGAGGGAAATGACTCAGCACCTTACGTAACAATTCCAATAGTGCACACCCAACTGACTCCACCACCAATTCGATATATAATTATATATATATATATGTATATGTATATGTATATATATATATTATAGACATGGATGTGATACATATGGTTAATATTAATTAAACCAAGTTTTTAATTAATTTATATTTCCATCTCTATATTATATAAGTACAAGTTTGTATTTTTCTCTTATTAACTTTGATAAGCTTCCACTTATTTATTTTATATTTATCAAGAAATAGACAAAAAAGAAAAATCTTATCAATGACATTTTCATATAAAATTTGAACATGAGAAATTCATTATTAAAGAGGAAAATACAATATCTCAATATTTGGTGCGAATAGCCAAAAAGAAATAGAATCCACTTTTTCGTTTGAACGTTGTCATCAATTATATATATATATATATATATATATATATATATATATATATATATATATATATAAAAGTAAAGTGATTTTAAAACATATACATTTTTTTAAAGAATTTTGAAGGGAGAAAATCCATATATGGGAGCAAATCTTGTAGTACTGAATGTGGTGTCCATAGAATATATACTTTCTTTAAAGATTAGGTTAATTAATTAACTAAGTTAAATTTTTATATTTGAAAATTAAAATCGATGCTTACTAATAACCGATGTCATATCACTTCAAAACAATTAAACTACCCTAATTCTGTAGTACAAGATTAACCTAAGTCGACTTAGAGACACGATTAATATGGTTTCAACTTCAATTCACTAGTAAATAGTATGAGAATTTTTATCGAACAGTTTGCATGCGATAAATAAAAATTGCAAAAAAAACAAACTACAATTTTGAAGAAACTAACAGAATTGATTAAAAGTATTGTTAAACAGATTAAAAAACATCAATCTAATTCACCAAATCAAGCAATGCGAATTATTATAGTTCTCAGATAATGATCTTGTTATGAAAGTTCATTCAATTTCATTAGAAGCAGTTCAATCAAATTAACCCGTAAATTAATTGAAATCACAAACCTAATTGAAATATCATTCAAATAATCTGTGATTAAAATTCGAAATTAGGAAATGAATCCATAACCTAATCCGTTTTCAATCCTAAACACATTTATAATCATGAAAATCGAATAGAGGATTTAAAAAGAAAGTGAACATTCACACAAAATTTGAAATACTAAACCAGAATTCAAACTCTCCTTACTTGGACTGCATCCTTGGATTGATTGATGGTTTATGTAACATCCCGTATGCATCCGGTGTATTGACATATTACTTAATCAGATAAGTGCATAATTATTTTAATTAAAAAGCCACGAAAGCGATTTCGAAACCATATTTCTTGATTCAGTATGTATGGTACGCATTAATACTCAACATAAACGTAAGCCAGCCTCATTGATCTCACAATAACATAAACAACAACAGATATATCTACAATATCTCTACAGATATATCAGGAGGAAAACACAGGTATGTATATATATATATATATATATATATATATAAATCAACATGACACTCACAGTGTCTATACAAAAGAATAGGCATACATAATCCTGATCTCACAGATCACTTCTTCTCACGAGGGCATACAATCATATACATTCCATGTACAAAACATCAACATAATCACAATAGGTGCATACACATATATCTTCCCTCTACAGGGGTACAAGGTATATTAACATATACAAAGTGAGCCTCCCAGCTCGCAAAATGTTGCAACAACTGTCCCTACTGGGGCCTTCTGCCCTGGGAACCGTCATCTTTGCCAGATGAGTCACCTGCAAAACATAATCCCCACAGGGGTGAGATACACATCTCAATAAGCTCAGGGCTCTTGGAGACTTCTCCTCCTCCTTGGCTCACTTCCATGACACACGTCATCAAAGGCATCACAATCAATGGCCTCCCGGTCCTCTTAACAATACATAGCCAATCATCTAGCTCTAATGTATATCTGCGGAACTACGCCGCCACGATGCATCATCATCAGCATCAGAAACTCTCAGTCCTCAGTGTGAGACCGGAACTCACACCCGTGTCATCCCATCGGGAGCTACTCCTTACGCATGGACGCACATATATGACACCTCCGAGAATAGGCTTCAACCACGACGGGACCACCTATCTCTTGGTCTTAAGGGATCATCATCACCCTTTACGTGAGCAAACAAAACTAGGAGGTGCGCTATTCTCCTAGGGAGGTCCATATCTATTTAACTGGCCAGAAGATCTATTCAACAGGTATCCATACATATAAAGCATAGAAGCATGCATACATATCATTATGAGAAAGCAACAACCAATTCAATGCATGCATCATGAATGCAACTATCACTCCCTCGGAGTATGGTAGAACACAGTAGTGGGAAACACTCCCAAGAAACCAAGAACATACCTGGCAAAGCCGTGCTCTGCAGTTCAATCCCTGAACGGTGGTCTACACCATTGACACCCGCGGTGTCACGCCCTATACAAGACATGCAAGCACAATCAATCACCAATTCAACCTCACAAGGCATAAGCATATAACACGGTTCTCAACCGTCACAATGAAAGGAAATATCATTCCTTTCGATATAAACTTCTAAGTCCTCTATCTTAAGGTTATCGAACTAACCAATACAACGCTATACAAGCCAATAGTTCAACAGTGAATAACATGGCTAAAACGACTTCTTCAACCCAAAAACACCATTTATATAGCTTCCTGAGCACATATAGTACCAGCAACAAGGCTCATGCATGTCATACCATCATCAATTCAACCAACATTCTTCTAACACATGCATTTCATAGAGCCAAGAACCAAAGTCCATGAAACTAACATTTCAAAGCTAATCCTTCATCACAACAACCTACTAAACATACTTTTCTAAAGGACCCAAGTCTAATTCAAGCTCTAGCTCAAAAGGGTCACTATTCATCCCAAAAGCAAACTCACAAATCAATTGGTAAAACTTGAGTTTCTTACCTCTAAACGGTCAAGGAATGCTAGAAGATCACTTCCCCAAGTCTTAGCGTCCTTGAATCACCGTCTTTCTCCGCAAAACTCAAGCTTTTCAAAGTTCCCTAGAAAAAGGGATCTCTCCGATTGATGGTTTTTAAAGAAAAGTGATGAAGGATTCTAGCTCATAGGAGGGTTCCCTACAAGTTTCATGTTGGAAACTAAAGGTTTTGGTCAAGGGATAAAGATTTGTGAAGCTCTCAAGGTTCAACAATGGAGGAAAGCAGCTGGGAGGAAGAAGTAAGGTTTGTGGGCCAAAAGTCGTAAAATGACCCTTTTATAGTGGCCCTGTCAGAGTTCTCGCGCTAAACGCGCCAAGTTCACGTAACAACAGGCCTTCTGGGCACTTATGGCGCTAATCGTGCCAACTGGTCGCATCTGTAGCGCTAAACTGACCCTACTCGCGCCAAACTGACGCTACTCGCGCCATATAACCGCCTGAAATGGCCTCTGGAGCGTCTCCCACGCTAATCGCGCCATTGCCACGTTAATCGCGCCAGATGTTCGAGAGAAAAAGCCTTCTGGTGCAATCTCACGCTAATGGCGCCACTTTCCACGCTAACGGCGCCACTCCCACGCTGTTAGCATGAGATTTTTTTTTTTTTAGAAACCTAGGTTATTATAGTTTAGCCTTCCAAGATCATCATCAATGAAAGATCCATGAAATTATTGCAGGAAAATGGAAGAACATAAATGAAAAATAAAGAAGAAAATGAAGAACAGTGAAGAATAATGAAAAATAGTTGAGAGAAAATGAGAGAAAGAGTTTTAATTCTGAAAATTTTTAAAAGAAACTATCAATTCTGTTTTTGCTAAAATGAAGTGTAAAAATCCAAATAACTAAAATCACTAAAATATAGTAACTGAATCAGTAGGAAAGGATGAGTCATGATTAGCCATCTAATCTAACTAATTATTAATTACACAAATTCGCAGCTCAAAATTCAAGTGCAGTGATTATGACTTCCAAGTCTAAAATAACCCTCAAAATGATAAAATTGACCTCAACTTATCTCTGACAAAATTGTAAATCTTTTCTTTATCTTTTCAGGAACTACTCATATACGCCATTTAGATTTTTGTAGAATTATCTAGGTCCTGCACAAGGAAGATAGATCAAGTAAGCAAAAAATCTGAAAATAAATAACAATTATCAATTAAGCTCACTTGTTTACCTAAGGCAAAAACTAAATTACAATGAAAAAATAAAAGTTCAAAAGAAGTCAATTAAATTAAAAAAATAAAAAAAATATTAAATTAAAAATACTCAATCACTTACTTAATAACCACAAAAAATTGGTTTGATTCTTTCTCTAAATACATTTTATTTTTCATTTCCTCATCAAATACTCATATGTATACAATTTTTATTGGGAATATACCAAAAGCAAAACTTCGAAGTGCATCATATATACATTCATACTCTACCAAACCTATTACTTTTTGTGGAGGACAAGCTGGCTAAGTTAGAATACAAATCTTTCTCTCCAATCGATATTTCAATAAAGCTTAAAAAAGGAGGAAAAGATGGTGCTAGCTGCAGGAAGAGGAACGAACAATCCAAAATGAAAATTGCCAAGACATACCAAATAGTGCCAACAGGGAGTTATTGGGGAATTAGAAATACCTTTTATTCTTTTATAGCCATCTTAATAACCACCCTACTAGTTGTCACTACCATTTACCTAAGACAGGATGGAGGTTATTTATCTCCAAAAATAAAGGCCTCTAGTAGTAATTCGTCATCATCATCAAAGTGTGACTTATTCTCTCGTAAGTGGGTTTTCGATAATGAATCCCATCCATTATACAAAGAGAAGCAATGCACGCTCATGTCAAATGAGTTTGCTTGTGAGAAGTTTGGAAGGAAGGACTACTTGAGTTTTCAGAATTGGAGATGGAAGCCTCACAAGTGTGACCTTCCCAGGTGTGTCTCTCTTCTCTCTACCTCTTTCAGAGAAAATTATTGTATGGTTTCTCATCATCATGTTCATAGTCCTAGTCAATTTATGAGAAAGAGTAATTAATATAATTATTGTATATGGTTTGAGATTATTATGCATGTGTATATAGTCTCGATCAATTTTTGCGTTAATTACACAGTCACATTTTTCTATTTATATTAATAAGAAAAAATTGATTACTTATCACACTAAGATTGGTTGTAATGGTTCTGAATTATATCATAACCATGACAATTTTTAGTATTGATTGTTATTGTTTATTTCATATATATACCTACTCGTATGCATAGGCGTGTCTATGAAGTTTAAGGCCTTAGGCAATTTTTCTTAAAGAATTTATATTATATAAAGAGTTTTGTTAATTAATGTTCACGGGCTGATAAATTAAGAGAAAATTTTACTGAAAAAATCATGTGAGTACATTTTAAAAATAATTGAAGAATACATTTTTTCGCATCTCAATATAAAAGTGTTCTCTTTTACTTACCTAACTAGTGTCCTTAAAGGACTAATTTTACATTTGCCTAATATAAAATTATCAATTTACATATTAATTTTCTAACTTTTGAATTTTATAAATTGTTACATCTAATCATTTCATTTTCTATCATTAAATATCTAAATTTTTCATGATTATAATTTTAATTTCTTGAATCATAAACATAAAATATAAAACGATCATTAATAACATTTACTTTTTCCCTAAGTTTTACTTTTAACAATTGTTCACATAGTTTAAGTACATTAATACGATTCTTACACGATATTAACAATAATTTTCTCTATTAATAAGTAATACATTTTAAATTTTAAATTATAGTTATAGATTATTATGGCACATGTTCCTATAATCATTATGATGGCCAACAACTACTATCATTGGATGAATGCTAGTAACTGCATATTTTAATTTGCTAGTCAAAAACTATTAATGACATATAATATAATTAATAACAAGTGAATGCATATGAGACCTAAGACAATGGTCTTAATGGTCTTGCCATATCCACGGCCTTGCGCGTATGATACATATGATTGATTTAATCAGGTTCTTTATGTGTTAATAAGGTTCAATGCCACAGCATTGCTTGAAAGGCTAAGGAACAAGAGGCTAGTGTTCGTGGGGGATTCACTCATCAGAGGCCAATGGGTTTCCATGCATGGTTTGCCTTGTTGACTCTATACTGCCTTCAGCCCTCAAATCCATGCATTCGACTGCCAATGATTCACTAAGAATTTTCAAGGCCATAGTATGTCCTCACCCTCGTAACAGGCATGGCTAGGAGTAGAAACTTTAAAAAAATGGTTTTTTCTTTCTTTTGCGTTTATTTGACCATATATGTGTTGTAAGATTACAAAAATAAGAAGAAAAATCTATTTTAGAGATCGATTATAGAAATGTACATTTTATATATATATAAAAAAAAAGTTAGAGGATAAAACTTTCGTAAGGGATTTTATTTTTCTAGTCAAACCAATAACGAAAGAGAGAGAAACCCAGTAAGCAAAGGTTCCTACATAATAGGGTTTGGGAGAATGATGTATATAGACTTCTATATTTTAAATAGTATATATATTCACTAATTATAGTTATACCTATATTTTTCCCTCCCTTAATCTATTTTAAGTGTCCATAGATTTTTTATTTGAGAGAATCGTTATATATATGCAGCCACCTTTTTCTACAAGTGAAGAAACTGTATTTTCAAGATTTAAACGTATGACTTCAAAGTAACAAAGCAAGAACTTTAACATTTATTTATAAGCAAAAGATTTAATTCATTAATTAAGAAGAAAGACATAAATGGAGAACATAAGGATTAACCAATTCAAAACTTAGTACAAATAGAAGTACACCAAAAGTTAGAGAACAAGTACTAGACAATTGCCGAAAAAAGGCACCCAAACACCAGCAGTAGGAACCAACTATATAAACCCCATCCAAGGCAAACTAGCATATATTTAAGGAATAGAAAACCATGTGAACTTTCTGTCAATCTTATCCTAAAAAATATGTAGCACAGTTTCTTTTATCATAAATTAAAAAAAAACTTATTGTTACATTTTATATTTGATACATAAAAATTGAACACGATATTAAAAGATTTATATTGTAATATTTTAAACTATGTATATGTATGTTACTAATATGTTTAATTAATTGACACGTTTAATTAAGTAATACAAGGCAAGTATTGAACACTATTGGTCCCCATTACTAGTAGAATCAAACTCAGATGACCCAGTGAACCATAGGTTACCAGAACGCACTGTGAGAGTGAAGGCTATAGAAAAGCATGCCAGGTTCTGAACTGATGCAGACTTCTGGTTTTCAACACTTATCTCTGGTGGAGAAGGCCTGTAATGAATGTTCTGTAAGTGCACTTAGTTAACCTAACCATCACTTCCTTAATTCGATAAACTTAAAAAAAAAAAAAAAGAATTAGAAAAAGTCTTTCATTTCAACAGCTCCTCCAATTTCGATTCCAACAACCACACATGACATGATTGTACTGTGTTTATTACACAATCATGCATTCAACTCCACTTAAAATTGATTTATATCGTGATTCGTGACAAATTTAATTGAACAAGCAGGTGGAATTCATTAGGAGACCCAGAAGGTGTCTACAAAGGAATTGAAATGTTGAGTGTATGAAATGGCCCTGAGAACCTGGTCCGATTGGTTGGAAGTACATGTCAATCGTAACAACCCATTTGTTTTTCGTTAGCTTGTCACCCATTCATGAAAGGTGTCCTCAAAACAACATAACCCTATCATATCGATATGCTCATTTATAAGACAAGTGAATTCCCCACAATGCATAGTTTAGTGAAAAAGGTGATGCAATCTACACAATCATGAACTAGTAATTTATGACCATTATTATAAAGGGAATACATTCCTTTGGTCTCAACTTTGTGAACATTGTTTTATTTTTGAATTATTCACAAAACTACTCATTAAAATTATCCACTATTTTCTTATATTCTCTCCATTTTTTTTAGTTGTCATGAGATTGATTGGTACAAAATATTCTCTAGTTCAATAAATAATTAATTTTTATTAGAAAATTTGATTGATGGATGATTTTTAATGAAATATTTCTTTCTAATCATCTTCTTGAGATCTAATTTAAGAGGACTAAGTTTAGTTTTATTCATACCAATGACATCAATTCTCTCATTTTTTATTTAATCTCTATTCTATCTACTTCTTTTATTTTATAAAAAAAAATAAAAAGTGCCTCTCTTCCGTTAGAATTTATCATAAACAATATTACGAGCATGCTTTTTATGTTTTTTTTTAATATACTTTATCATTAAGCCATGTTTGACATTTATTTAACTTTTTTAATCATTAAATATGAATTACACGTGATTCAATAATTAAAATATGTTAGAAAAAATTGTGATAGGGAAGAAAAAAAATCATAAACAATTCCTCCGACTAAAGAGAGAGAACTACATTGACAATTATGCACATGGAGGTGGGCCTATTTATCCTAAACTATAGAAGATATCATGAATAATCTGTTGAGGAAACCCACATTGACCAGTTATATATAATATTCTTTTCGAAGTCAAATTTCAAGTTTCTATGTTTAGTATATAAATTAATTTTGTATGCAAGAACATTATACATACACATTCACCACTTGGTTTGTTACACATTATACATTCAGATTAACTAATTGTATGCAAGAACATTTACACATGCAAAAACCAAGTATTTCAAACCGCCTTAGAAAAAGTCTTTCATTTCAGCTGTAATCTCCACCCTGTTTATTACGTTGGTTTATGCAATAATCGTCCTCATAGTTGACATAACTCAATCCCGTTTCAATAATGACTGACCAGTCACCCTCAAGCACAACAATCCTTCAGTAATTTGTAGTTATTAAATTCAATATGCAAAGCACATATAACAAGAAAGTGATAATTGATTATGCTAGTAAATCATTTATAATATCACAAGAATGTAAAATCAAATTCAAATGAGAATTGTTCAGGAATATTCAAATATATGCTTCATACTATTGTGATTTGTGAATATCCCATTACCCGTAAACCTTAAAAACAAAATTACATATCAGTGCATAATTATAAAGCAATAGCTCTGCTATTATACTAGAATCAATGGATATACTAGATATCTAATTGAAAGAAAGAAAAATTGCAGGGCTGAGGAATGGGGAGCAGCTGAGGCCTGAGGGTAACAAATGTTACAGTGAAACAGATATGATTGCAAAAGAGGGGTAGTGGGGGGAGGGATCTGACCCAAAAATGATGAGTGTGGTGGAGGATGTGCTTGATGATTTGAAAGGCAGAGGTTTGAATGTTCAAATACTCAAAATCACACAGCACTCAATACAGAAACGAAGGACAGCCATCTATCTACAGGAAGCAGTGGTATACTCTAATCCAAGAACAGATTTCAAACCCAAATAGTTATGCAGATTGCATACATTGGTGCCTCGCTGATGAACTCCTTTATGATTATATTTTCATTCAATAACAAATGTTTGACATGGCAAGCTTGCAACATACTATTTTATTAGAAATTACAGAATAATGTATGTGTCAAAAATTTAGTGAAAAGTATATTCAAGTATTTGAGGCGAACCCCAACACACTAGTAAAATTATCCCTAAATGACTAGTTGATCATGAGTTCAAATCCAGAAACATCTTTTCATGTACAAAGATAAAGCTACGTATGATACAATCACAGAATTGTATCTTCAATTGCTCAGATCAAACAAGGTAAATTATGAATACACGCACTTCTTTTATTGATATCAAGAACTGAAATACATTATTTCTCAAGAACTGGGAACAATCTCTCCCAATTTCTCTAGGAGACCACTGCCTCCCCCAACTGAACTGCTCAGTTTCTAATTTTTATTTTTCCCCTCTCCACTAACACAACCCCTCCTGCCCTATTTATATAGCTAATCAAGGATAACTAACCCCTCCTACCATTTACAGTTGTCATAACAGAATCCTAACAGCTCTTTATTTAAACTATTTAATTTTTATGTCTCCTCTGGTATACTTTCCCTTCCAGCTCTGTTTGATCCTCCTCCAGTGGTATGTTTGGGTCCGTATCAATACCTCCCTCCCTAAAACCAAACTTGTCCTCAAGTTTGAAAACTAAAAACAAGAATTTTACACTGAAATTTTCTGCTTGCATGAAGACAACTTCACCCCTTGCAGCTTAACTTGAAATTACCCACTGTCCTTGCATGCAAACTGAAGTCTGGTGGCTTTAGTGGTGAGAGCATGACTGGTTCAGTACCTTCCTTCAGCCCTGGTTCCATGGTTGAGCTGTCAGCCATAAATGCAAGGCCCTTGTTTTTAGTGTCACGTTGGGGGAGCTTCTGTTGGTTTGTTGAACTTCTGCAAACAGAATTCTTTATAGCTTCAATATCACTTGCATCTTCAACTGTTATTGCAATAGGGTGTCCAAATGCCACTTCTTTTGACCTTCTGGAGCAGTATCTTAGCCAGGTACCCTTCTTCAAGAGTTTCAAATTCAAGTGTAGCTTTGTCTGTCTCAATCTCACACAACATATCTCCCACTTCAATCTTGTCTCCTTCTTGTTTCCTCCATTTAGCAATGTTTCCTTGATTCATTGTTGTTGACAAAGCTGGCATCTCAAGAAGGACATGAGGTGGAAGTTCTGATGCATTAACAATAGTAGAAATTGATTCTGATTTTCTCTCATCTGTGACATCCTCACCTGTTGGTTTCTTCTCTTCAACCCTGTTCTCATCCCCTGCGGAAGCAGGAACATTTTGGATGTCATTTTCATCCTCAACATCTAATGATTTTCTGTTTGGTGGTTCCCATGATCGTAATAACCCTAAGTCCCAGCTCGTACGGCGCGAGTTTTGGGTGTGAACAGCGCTGGATTCTGCAGAATCCTTCTGCATAACCGTGGTGCTCTTGGCGCTAGGGTGGCGTGATCAGCGCTATGGTTCTGAGGTGTGGCGCTCCTGGCGCCAGGTTGGCGCTCTTGGCGCCACAATCTCTGGAGTGTCGCGCTCTTGGCGCGGGAGTGGCGCTCCCAGCGCCAAAGGTCCTGGTGGTTGACGCCTGGGGCGCCAAGTTGGCGCGAGTGGCGTGGGACAGCCCAGAGGATCTGCAGCAGGTGAGGTTGGCACCATAGTTCTGGAGGTTGGCGCTCTTGGCGCGGGTTATGGCGCTGGAGGCGCCATAGTCCCTGGATGTTGGCGCTCCTAGCGCGGGAGGTGGCGCTCTTGGCGCCAGACTCTCTAGAGGTTGGCGCTCTGGGCGCGGGGTTGGCGCCACGGTCCCTTGCAGCTGGCGCGATCAGCGCCAGAGTGGCGCAATCAGCGCCACAGCTCTGACAGGACCACTATAAAAAGGCTGGGTCATGATTTTCAGAAGGAAAACTTGGTTTTCTCCTTCCTCCAGCACCCCACCTCCATTGTTGAAGCTCTAAGCTTCATTCCTTCGCTATAGTTCACCAAAAACACTTCCGTAAACATCATTCATGATGGGAATCACTTGTGGAGCTTAAATCCTTCCTCATTCCCCTTAAAACCCACTCTTTGTGAGAATCCCTTTCTCAAGGAAAGTTCATAGAACTCGAGTTTGGCGAAGAACGGCGGCGATTCGTGGTTACCCAAGCTAGGGGGAGTCGTCCTTGGGCCTTCCTTGTCACTTTTGAGGAAACTCGAGATTCACCGCTTGTTTTATGAGTTGGGGTTTTGGGTGAATTGTGACCCACTTGTGATAGAACTAGTATTAGCCTTGGGTCCTTTGGAAACATGTGTTTAGGATGTTATGAGGATGTAGGATTAGCTCTCAAATGTGGGTTTGGTAGACTTTGATTGCTGGACTCTTGGTAAGGCATGTCTAGTTGAATGCTGAGTTGCTTAGTTATGTTGTGACATGTGAGAGCCTTGTTGTGGCTTTGATGGCCTTGGGAGGCTATTGGAACGGTGTTTTGTGTGTGAAAGAACCGTTCAAGCCATGTGTGAGCCATTGAGCCTTGAACTTATGTAGAGCTTTGAGCTTTTGATGTTGGCTTGCACCGAGTCTTTTGATGACTCAAGTGCCGTGTGGGCATGAGGTAGACCACTGAGGGTCTATGAGATGGCTTGTGAGTGATAAGCCTAGATGAACCTTAGGTTAGATGACCTTGTGGTTTTGGAAAGGATTGTGAGTCCTTTCATTGTAGCGGTTGAGAACCGTGTTATGTTTGTATGCCTTGTATGGTTGTGTGGATGTTTGATACATGTTTGTATGCCTTGTTTAGGGCGTGACACCGCGGGTGTCAGTGGCGTAGGCCACAGAGCAAGCGAAGAACCGCAGAGCTCGGCTTTGCCAGGTAAGTTCTTGGTCCCTTGGGGATGTTTCCCACTTGCTTGTCCTCCATCATACTCTGAGGGAGTAGTGGTTACATTCATGATACATGCATTATTGGTTGTTGCATACTCATGATGATATATGCTTGTATCTGTGCTTGAGACATGTATGAAGCCTGTTATTTAGATCTTCTGGCCAGTTAGATATATATGGACCTCCCTAGGAGTAGAGCGCACCTCCTAGTTTGGTTTGCTCATGGTTGATTGGATCCCGGGGTGATGATGATCCCCTAAGACCAAGAGATAGGTGTGTCCCGTCGCGGTTGATTGCCTATTCTCGGAGGTACCATATACATGCGTCCATGCGTAAGGGGTAGCTCCCGATGGGATGGCATGAGTGTGAATTCCGATTTCACATTGAGGTCGGCGTTGACTCGGTCCACCGTACATAGAGCTAGATAGTTTGCTTGTATTGTTATGAGGGCCGGGAGGCCAGTTTGTTGTGATACCCTGATGACTTGTGTCATGGTGAGTGAGCCAGGGTGGAGGAGATGCCTCCAAGGACCCTGAGCTTACTGAGATGTTTATCTCACCTCGTGTGGGGCTTATGTTATTTCAGGTGATGCTTCTGGTAGAGAGGAGCGGTCTCAGGGCGGGAGGCCCCAGTAGAGACGGTACCTGCTTGGCTGTGAGGCAGCAGTGGAGAGCTTGGAGCTCGGCTCAGTTTTTGATGTTTTGTACCCCTGTAGAGGGAAGACATGTGTGTGCACATGTAGTCTTTGTTTTATACACATTATGTATGTATGCCCTCGTGTGAGGAAGGGTCCTTGGGATCAGAAGCACTCAGATGTTTATTCTTTTGTATAGACACTGCGAGTGTCAAATGATGTTTTGTACATAACCAGTTCTGTTATGTAATTATGTTCCTCCTGTTTATATCTTTGAGATATTTGTGTTATCTGCCTATGGTTTTGTTTATGTGATCTGGATTAGCAGGGACTTGTCTTATGCTTTGTGATGAGATGTTTTTTATATTCCATACATAATGTAATCAAGAAATATGGTTTTGATTTATGCTTCCGCAAAGGTTTTTAATTACTGTAATTAAGCGCTAATCTGATATAATCATAATGATAATACGCCGGGTGCACACGGTGTGTTACAATGATGAAGCTGGGTTAACTGCCTCTACCTCAAAGAAAACAAGATATTTTTTTTCTTCAAGAATGATTTCTTGACTCTTCAATATCTTGTGCTTTTTTTTTTCTTTAAACCTGAAATGCTAGCCTTGCAAGAATGCTGCTGCAACCCTTGCAGCTCGGCTGTCTCTCTCACAAACTCGTTCTTCAATGACCCTCAAGTTGTTGTTTGATTTCTTGAGTCTTCACCATTTGCTGCAATTCATTGCTTGTCCTTTCTTTGAAGACTGCTGCAGAATTCTCCATTTCTTCAATGGTTTCCTAGTCATTATGCTCTTCTTGCTTCAAGATACTCCATCTTTCAAAGCCATGGTCACCATAATGATTTCTGAATCTTTGGATCAAAGCTGTGGAAAAAGATTCCCACTTTAAATCTAGGCTCTTTTGGCTCCATATGTAGAGCCAACACATCGCAGCTCCTTCCATGCTCATGAATGCATATTGCAGCTTATGGAATAAATGAATTTCTTGTATCTCAAAGAATTTTTCAGCCTTAGAAATCCACCCAATTGGGTTGGTCCCTGTGAATGCTGGCAACTCCATCTTCATAGCCCAAATTTGTCCTTCCTCCATCAAGAACACTGGCTCTTCCTCGAAGATCCGACTGGTCGGACCACTTTAATACAATCACAGAATTGTATCTTCAATTGCTCAGATCAAACAAGGTATATTCTGAATACACGCACTTCTTTTATTGATATCAAGAACTGAAATACATTCTTTCTCAAGAACTGGGAACAATCTCTCTCAAATTCTCCAAGAGACCACTGCCTCCCCCAACTGAACTGCTCAGTTTCTAATTTCTATTTTTCCCCTTTCCACTAACACAACCCCTCCTGCCCTACTTATATAGCTAATCAAGGATAACTAACCCCTCCTACCCTTTACAACTGTCATAACAGAATTCTAACAGCTCTTTATTTAAACTATTTAATTTTTATGTCTCCTCTTGTGTACTTTCCCTTCCAACTCTGTTTGATCCTCCTCCGGTGGTATGTTTGGGTCCGTATCAACATACAATGACCCTCCCCCATATATACCTTTACGTAAGGAGAAGCCTCCATCCATTGGGATACGTTAGTTTTTTATTCAAGTATTGGATCAATGATTGAAAATTCTATATACCAAAAGCACAGACAGTAAGAGCAATGAACGGATGCAAATATCATAGACCTAAGTCCTGAAAATTAAAATAAATACGAACTAAAAAGCAATTACCATTACACCAAGATACACAATGCTTAAAGTTTGAACTTTGAAATAAATTTGGGACACTTTCTGCCGTCTATTATGAAAGGAAGAACGCTCAAATGCATTGCATAGGCATAACTAAACCACATATGACATGAAACAAGAAGCTAAGCAGTGTCTGTTGCCGGTTGGGTCACCCCAAACTTCACCAACAGCTTAGTCAGGTTTTCTGGGGAGCAAACTTGATACTTGACTTTTCCAGAAGGTGAGAGAAAAACCTCTGCAAGTTCAAGCTTTTCCGAGGTAAGACTTGTGCTGTCCATAGTTTTACTTAGTACCTTCAGTGCAAGTTGAACTGCTTCTTCCCTTGTGATATCATCCTTGTAGTCCTGTTTCAGAATTGACTGAGCTGCCTGGTTGTTGGCACCAATAGCTGCAGCTTTCCAACCACCATAATTTCCACTGGGGTCACTTGTGTAAAGTTGAAAGCCAAAATTCTTGTCCCAACCAGCAAAGAGGAATGAGACTCCAAATGGACGAAGACCACCAAATTGTGTGTAACCTTGCTTAGTATCACAAAGAGATTGAACCAACTGCTCAACAGGCATTGGCTCTTGGTAAGCATATGCGTAGCGTTGTGCCTGAACTCTAGCAGTATTGATTAGGATGTTGGCATCAGACATAATTCCAGCCACAGCACATGCAACATGGTCATCAATCTTGTACATTTTCTCAGTGGAGGTTGAGGTTTGCAGCAGCTTGGATGTGACCTTCTTTTCACCAACCAGAACTACCCCATCTTTTGACAAGATCCCTATTGCAGTTCCAGCATTCCCAATGGCCTCCATTGCATACTCCACTTGGTAAAGACGTCCTTCAGGGGAGAAGATTGTTGTACGGCTATCATATCTTCGAGACATATTGATCTGAGTTTTTAGTTCAAAGCAAACACATGGAAATAAGAGCAATGAATAAAGTATAGCTTAGGAAAAAGAAAATAAATGAGAAAAGGCACTCCTATAGAAGGAAAAAAAACCATCTTAAGCAGTTTTTATATTAATAACTTGTCTTGAATGAATTAAATGGCCACTTTGAGTAATAACTAATAACCCTTCTTTCATGGATTTTGCTTTGTCTGGAGTTACTTTTTTTAAATCCTCCCATGAATTAATTTCTGTTAACACTTATCTCTACATAGATTGCAAGCTCAATAGAAAATAGTAAACTATAGTAAAACAAAGTGTGAAACTTGGCTGAAGTAATCATATGGACTCATCTATATTCCTGCCTATAGTGTTCCTATTCTAAACTAGAGATATTCCCAACACCAAGAAAGCACAAGAGGTAAGTCCATGATTTGTGGTCAAAGAATATCAAACTTCCATAGAAAATTAGCAAAACTGAAAGCAAGACTGAAGCATATGACAACAAGATCAAAATTAGTTAAATTCACAACTCTGGCTCTGTGTCATACATTTCAGACAATCTGTCGTATCAATAGCTCTAAACAAACAGTGGTAACATTCTGAAGCCACAAACAAACAAAGGTATTGGGTTCATCTCTTCTATTAGAAGTAAGCACATTACATTTTGAAAATCACATGAATTACGCAAACCCATGCCAAGAAAAATGAGACAAGAAACCTCCCAGGACATAGGGAAGAGATGTTTGGATACTAACCAAGAAACTCTGAAAATGTCAGAAATCTAAAGAGGTACAGTTATCAGTCACAACAGAAATCATTTGAAAGATTTTACCTCCCAGACAGCAAATATAGGGCAGCAAACAAAAATACTCTTCCACTAAATCACACAATGAACTCAATTGTAAATTCAAAGGGTGCTGAACTAATTATCACAATTCACAAAATAAAGAAATTCAGAAGCAGGGACAATACATATAGGCATATAGCATTAAGGACGAAGATAAACAAGTAGCATTGGATCAGGGATTCAAAGCAAAAGAACATACAAAGGCTTCCTACATTGATAGAAGTGTTTGCCCATTTGGAAAACTACAAGAATTAATTACTCCCACCATATCACACTTTCTAATGTGGCTGAGATTAATTTGGAGTTTGGACACACATCTCATTCACATTCAATGAGTCAAAACAAAGTTTATAAAAATCAATTGTATAAGAACCTAGAGAGTGGAGAGAAACAAACACAAAAGCTAGAGAGGAGAGTCTATGGCCGTAAATCCCTACACTAGAATTCCATACTTCTAATGTGAGACTCAAGTCTCATACCTTGCAACTGGATCCTAACATCAATTCTACCGAACTTAAAACAAAAGGATCCCAATCCCCAAATTCGTCCTAAAAAATTTGGGGAAGATATCTTAGTCCTTGAAAATGGAAAAAGTCCACTCTAGTTTAGGAGAAATCACAATGTCAAACCATATTAACCCTTAGGCACTAAACATATCAGTCCCTGAGAAAGACCAAGTTGGCCCAAACTCGTAGAATCTCAGGAACGAGATAGGGTTTTCGCATTGTTGACTAGGACAAATTTGAGAGTTTCCTCGTTAATATATCATCACACATAAGCAATAAATCGATTATTCAAGTCTTTCGTAGACCCACAAAATGTGAAAATTATAATTCCAATTACTGAATCGCAGTTTCAATTCGAAGCACACAGATTTTCCAGAATGTTACGAAACCTACTTTAACTTTTGCCAACGTTCTTAAAGGAAATCAGAAGAGGAAGTTTTAACCTTTCAACCTAAAAGCAACACAATTATCATCGGGAAACACGAAATTAGGAGATGAGATTCAGAGTCCAACAGAAACCACACGAAGAGTAACATAAAAATGGCAACACAATCAGAAACAAGACCAAATGCATATAGAGAGGAATTTTAGGGATTGGCGGAGAATATGCAACACAAAAAGTTTACCAGGAATGGGCAAGGCGAAGACGGCGATCGGAGAACCGAGCAGAGAGAGAGAAGGGGTTAGCGTAGTGAGTGCTGTTGAAGCTGAAAATAGGGGATGGAATAAAAATTTATAATTTTTAAACTAAATAATTATTTTATTTTATAGAAGTAAAATTTATAGTAAATAAATATTTTTTAAATATATAAACTATAATATAATTAAAAGTTACAAAATGTATATATACACATTTAAATATATAAATTATATATTTAAATTTATAATGTGCAATTGCTAAAGAATAGTTATAATTCTATTATTTAAACTTAGGTTTAATTATCCTATTTGCACTTGTAATAATATTGATAAATCAAAAGTTAAACAAAGATTATTGAAATAATTTAGGATGATATACATACAGGATGGCTCATAATCACATGTTTAAAAAATAAAATTATCCATCAATACTGAAATACTTATTTTAGTTATTTTGTTTTGTACATTATCATTACTTTTTATTATGTTCTACAATCAAATTTACAATCAAATATTAGACAAATATTTTTGTGTTGTTTTATTTTATTTGTTAGCAAATTAAACAGACCCTAAAGACATAACAAATTTTTTATACCACATAACCCCATTGTAAGAGGCTATTTCCAAATTTGAACCCACAACAATAGGTTACCAAGACACAACTTTAACGCTGTATTAGGTCTCGTCCTTAATCAAGAGAAAAAATAAGAATTTTTAATTAAAATATTAAGGGTAAAAATGAAAATAATAAAAATGTGTTTATACCCTATTTGAAGTAGCTTTAGATTTTTTTTACTATAAGCTATAGATATAAATTTAATTAGAAAATACTTCTATTTGATCAAATTAATGGACTAAGTTAATCAAATAAGATATAAGTTTGGTGGAATGATGATAAAATTTATTACTACTCGACAAAAACTTTAGATCCACTTGTTGTAAATTATGAAAATGTTACTTCTTTAATTTATGTTGTCCTTAACAAAGTTATTTTCTTATTTTTAGTCATATTTTGAAACAAATAATTCTACTAATACTATTGCATTTGCATGAGTCATGCATTAATATATATATATATATATATATATATATATATATATATATATTGCCGAATTCATGTATTAATTAAATAAAACAACATATAACGACAAGTTGAGATATTGGACTAGCATAATGCACGGGAAAGTAGAAGTATACAAAGAAATAATTGAAGAATACTATAAAAAAGTGTGTTAAATATAAATAAGTAGATGTAAAGACTCAATAAAGAAAAAAAGTAGGACATAAAGATGACCAAAATTGCTTGAAATTAAATTGAAAACATCTAACATCTAGCAATAAACTTGCCAAAATTAAAGAATAAATGAAAAAGAGTAAAGATGAAGAATTGGAATGTTGCTGATTGATACAGTTCAAAAACATAAATGATGGATAGAATTGGGCAAAAGAATCAAAAGGGTGTTTTTTTAAAAAATATTTACCGATAAGGTGCGTTTTCAAAAATATTTTCAAATCCGGTGCAGGGGGGCCTTTTATTTACAAATCTGGTGCACTGCAACATGCCTGGATCAGGCATGTTGCAGTCAATCAGATTTTTATAAATAGCGCCCCCCGCTTCCCAGTTCCTTCGTGTATTGGTTTTCCGTGTTTTTTTCTCTGCTAAACTGCCATCATTCTAGTGTTTTTTAGTTTTTTCAGAGATTTTTTAAGGTGTTGTGAGTGACCAGAAACATGAGTTCAAGTGGAAATTCAGTTCGCATTGTCTTATATTGGAATGGAAGAAAGTATCAAGGTCAACAGGGTGTCATGTTTGAAGGGGAGACACGAGGAACCGCTGTGAGACGCACGTCAACCCTGACTGAATTGCATGAGAAGATACGACAAAAATTACGTCTGA
>PYAF01006309.1:104655-147083 GCA_007407185.1 Glycine tomentella | reverse complement strand
TTTGAGCTTCCGCACCCAGTTTTCTTCTCGTTTTCCACGAAGTGAAAAGTCGTGCACACCCTTCAGCTTCATGGCAGGACGTGGGATCGGCTGATCCCTACCAAACTGCCGCATGCATCTATCTGGTTGGGAAGCTTCAACTGTGTGGAAGCAAATTATTGGCGTCGATGCCATCCACAACAACCGCTCATGGTCGGATCCACAACAACCGCTCCAGGCATGTTGCAGCACACCAGATTTGTAAATTAAAGGCCTCCCTGCACCAGATTTGTATATATTTTCGAAAACACACTCTATCGGTAAATATTTTTTAAAAAAACACCCTTTTGGTTCTTTTGCTCAATTAGAAGACCAAACATCCTTATGCATGCCTTTGCTACGAGGTATATTTATAAACAAACTAAGTAACCTGGTTTTGACACCTGAATGGTGTTCAAAACTTATTTGGTACAAACATTAACTATGTATGTAAATAATTGACTAACTTGTTTAACCACTAGGAACCATTGTTCCAAGACTTGAAAAAGTAATTGTTGGCAGGAATCCAATAGAAGTAACATCTACTTTGACACTTTTGAAAACACATAAATATTGTAAAAGTCTTCATTCAAACTTGCACTCAACAAGAGAATCCAACATGAACCCGCTTCCAACATTGTCATCATTAGGATAATCTTGACATGTTACTTGGCCTTGTTGAATAACCATCTACAAAAAAATATGTTGGCCATACATGTATTGTCACTACTCTATAAACAAATAAAGACGTCAACGTTATAACAAATCCAAAATTAAATCCATGTAAGACTTGTAAGATAATATCGGTTAGTGTATATGATACAATGTGAACATATGATTCCTTAAAAACATTATCTTTAAAATAAATGTTATTTATCTACCTTGAAATAATCTTTAGAGACAAAAAAATAGTGATTTTAGATTTTTTAGGGATTAAACAAAATTATAGCAAGAACCAAAATTAACTATTTTATAAAAACTAAAATCAATAATTTTTTATTTTAGGGGGTGAAAAACAGAATTTTTTATAGGGACCAAAATCAAAATATGCTCATTTTATAGGGACTAAAAACATATATGTAAGCCTTTTTAAAAAAATTAGAGTTATTAAATACACATTAGATTTTTTACTAATCTGAATATATATAATTTTCACACTTATTTGCCAGACATTACAACTAGCATCAAACAACCTAATTTAGGATGTATAGCATAAACTTTTGGCAAAAAGTTTGTCCATGGTCTAATGATGAGATGTTTTCTTTTTAACAAAGATAAAAATCAGGGTCCTAATATAAAAACAATTTTGTAAGAAAACAAAATGGGAAAACAATTGAAATCAATAACAAGATTTCTGAAACTATAGTTGTATAAATTGATAAGACTCTTATGTAATTACCTCTGATCCTTCGAGCATAAAAATCCTTTCTAATCATATTTAGCTCCCTGATGACTTCCATCATATTCATCCTTTCTCCCGGTGGCTCCACTGAACAAGCTAGACCAATCCCAAATAATGAAAACAAACACTTCTGGGAATTAGGATGCAAATGATCTACAATCTCGAAGATATTGTTTTGTTCTGATACTGTTATTGTAGGAGATGATTGATTTCCCATTGAAATAAGAGTTGCATCAACAATCTCCACGAAGTTATTCGGAAGTGCAATTTTAACATAGTCATGAAGGTTTTGTCCATCTTTAAACATTTCCTCTGTTGGTCGTCTCCCAGTTAAGATTTCTAGAATTAAGATGCCAAAGCTATACATGTCACCCTTTGTTGACACCAAAGAACTGGCTCCATACTCTGAAATATATTAGAAAACATTAATATTTTCAAATCCATTTTTGCAATGTTAATCAAGAAGAATATATAATATATATATATATATATATATATATATATATATATATATATATATATATATATATATATATATATACATAATGAAAACGTACCTGGGGGAAAATAACCTATAGTTCCTTTTATTCCACTTGTACTAATTTGGATATGAAAGTTGTCGATTTTTGAGGCAAGTCTTGCTAGGCCAAAATCGCTGACATGAGCAACCATGTCATCATCAAGAAGAACATTACTCGGCTTTATATCACAGTGAATAATTGGTTCCTCACACTCATGGTGAAGATAATGTAGTGCAGAAGCAACACCAACCACAATTTCTAATCTTGTCTCAAGGTCCAGTGCTCTTGGTCGTTCTGCACTTCCATTCTGTGGATGCAACCATTCCTCTAAGCTTCTATTTGACATGTACCTAAACACTAAAGCTTTAAAATCATTTCCATGGTAATCCACACTTGAGCAACATGTGACAACCTTCACTAGGTTTCTATGCCGAACATTTCTTAATGCTTTACATTCAGCCACAAAACTTTTGTTAGACCCTTTCTTTTGAAGGTTTAGAACCTTTATAGCAACAAATCCTTCTGTCGAATCAAGTCTTCCTTTATATACAGAGCCATGACTTCCTATTCCTATCAAGTTCTGAGATGAGAATCCATCAGTTGCATGGTTTAGGTTCTGGTATGATACCTTAGGAAGTTGATCAATTGCTGAATTAGTAGATGACTTTTTCTGCCTTTTCCTTATCAAATACACACCAAGGATACATGATAGTATAGGAAGAAAAAGAATCAAACAGATTATCATCACTACTAACTTGAAATTATGGTGTTTTCTTTTTTTCTTAGCCTTAGCTTTTAAAGGGCAAGGTGGAAGTTTTAGTTCAGATATCCCACCGCAAAGCTTGCCATTGCCAGTTACTGAAATTGCACTTGCATTTTGAAAGACACCATTTGTTGGTACCTCACCCTCCAACATGTTGAAAGAAGCATTGAAGTATTCTAGAACAGAAATACTTTGTAGTCTTTCCGGAATCGATCCAGACAAGTTGTTTCTTGAAAGGTCTAATTTTCTAAGACCTTTTAATGAAGCCAATGAAGGAGGCATGCTTCCATGGAAGGAGTTCCCCTCTAAATAAAGGTATTCCAACTTCATGCATTCTCCAATTGTTTCAGGAATCACACCGGAGATATAATTTTTAGACACATCCAACCATTCAATATTTTTTAGCATACCAATTTCTGTTGGTAGACTGCCACTTAATGAGTTATATGATACCAGTGCAGTAGACAAAGAGGAAATTCCAAACACTTGTGATGGTATGGCTCCAGTGATGTTATTATTTGAAAGATGTAGAAATTGTAAACGTCGGCAACTTCCAATTGTTGAAGGAATATTTCCATCAAGCATATTAGATGATAATTCTAGGTAATATAATTGACTGAGATTGCCTATAGAAGAAGGTATCTCTCCAATCAATTTGTTTACCCCTAAACTTAATAATTGCATCTTTTGAAGCTTACCGAAAGCAGTTGGAATGATGCCAGTTAGGTAATTTTTCTCCATGGCCAAGGTAATTAAGTTAACAAGATTTCCTAATTCCATAGGAATTTTTCCAAGAAACTGATTACGACCAACAATTAGTTGGGTGAGTGTGATGGAATAATTACCCACAAAACTAGGAAAAGACCCTCCAAAATTATTGTCCCCTATATCCAATATTTCTAGCTGACTACAATTTATCAATGACTTGAAAAATTGCAAGTCATTAGATGAATTGCAACCCAGACTGTTTAAATTTAGTTGTAGAATTGAAATATCTTTCAACTTCCCTAGACTTGGAACTTGTCCTACCAAATGGTTATCACCAATATCCAATATTTGAATGCCAGATGCATTAGTGATGGAAGTTGGAATTGAACCGGAGAATTGATTCGCACCAACTGCAAAAAAATTGAGATTAGGCAAGGTGAGGAACAAGTTGACCGGAAAAGAACCGCTAAATTGGTTTTTTGTGATTGAGAAGACATTGAGAGATGACAAATTGTATAAGGAAAGAGGAATGTAGCCAGATAGCTTATTATCTGACACACGCAAAATTCTTAAGTTTTTCAAATAGCCTATTTCTTTTGGTATGTTCCCCTCCAATTTATTTGATTTCAAGGAAAGACAAGTGAGGGAAGATAGATTTCCTGTGGAAGGTGGAATTTGTCTAGTTAGATAGTTCCTACCAATTAGCAACTCTTCAAGATTGCTAAAGGATTCAATCTTCCTTGGTATTTCACCAATGAAACGATTTCCCTCTAAACTTAAATGGATAAGTTTAGAGCAATTTGTCAAATTGATGGGAAATTCTCCTCCTAATGTGTTATCAGCGAAATTGAGTACATGTAATCGGAATAATCGATCCAATTCTTGCGGGAGTTCACCGTAGAAGCTATTGTCATGAAGGAGGAGGATTCTCAAAAAAGAAAGGTTCCCAATGTAGGGTGATATAAATCCATGCAACTGATATCCTTTTAGATTTAGTTCTTTAACTCTTTGATAGCGTGAACTACATGTGACTCCATGCCACTTGCAAAAGTTGCTGGAACTATTCCAAGAGTTTAACACTTCAAAAGGGTCATGAGATATTGATTCTTTGAATTTGAGCAGTGCAAAATGATCAGTCTCATTTCCTAATGCATAGGTAGTTATCACATTTTGAGACCATAGGTTTGATGTGAAGAGAAGAAGAAACCAGGCAAGGCATGTGGACCAAACAACACTTGACATCATTAAAGGAAGCAACTGAAATAACACAAGTTATAAAAATAAGAGTCCAACTCATGATATAGTTAATGAGTGTAATTTGTTATTAACCACAATTTACATAGGAGTTACTGAAAGTCTGAAAGGCTTACCCTCCCTCACCAAAAAAAAGAAAGCAAAACTAAAAGGCTTACCTGATTTGATAAATGTTTGATCCAATACTCCAACACCAATAGAACTTCTAGTTATCAATGTACAATGTAATTTTCTCTGCAAATGATTATAGGCACTGTTAAACTAGTTTTGTCAAAGACTTTATGCAAATCTAAATTAAAGACATGACACTCACAGTTTTCATCAATACACAAAAATGTTCAACTTGAATAGAGGTATTGTTCATCTATTATTAACAGCAAAAAGTTAAATGCACAGTAGCATATATTTAATCACTTTAATATAATATTATGATTTTTGAAATATTCAGTAGATAGGTATTTCAATAATTGAAACACTTAACCATAATTACAACCAGGCTTCCATTTCCTTTCCTCCCTATTCTGATTATAAATAACTATGAAATTGAAAAGCTGTTATATATATATATATATTTGTTGAATATAATTTAAACGTGTATGTGTTGCACAACATTTTATATATGAGTAGTACCAGCTGATTTTAAACAATTAAGTATAAATTTTATGTGTGTATTGATGCCAATGGTTTTATACAGTTTTAATAGAGTTAAAATATATTTTTCATTCTTATAATTGTTCAAATTTTATTCCTCTAAAAGCTTTTAGTATATGAATCATGAATAATAAAATTAAAATGTATCAACTTTGTCCCAGCTTAAATATTATATATATATATATATATATATATATGTGTGTGTGTGTGTGTGTGAAACTACATTTTTGTAATTTGTGATATTTTTTCTGTAATTAGTAATGGTCTTGGGTTAAAAATCATTAGAAATTGTAAAAAATCGTATATTATTTTTATTTTTTGTAATTTGGACAGTTTTTTTTAGAATTTGTGATAATTTTTAACTTCCAAAATTATTGTGTAGGTCTGGATTGCTCCTGTCCAAAATTTGATATATTTCAATTTTTCCAAAACAAAATTTAATATAATTTATTTTTATGAGAATAAAAAATATTTTAATCCTATTAAAATCGTATAAAACCATTTGCATCAATCTAGTCAAATAAAATCTATACTTGATTGTTTAAAATTAATTAGTTGTGTACATGCAATATATATATATATATATATATATATATATATATAAAGTTGTGCAATATGTATACGTTTAAATTCAACAAAGATATAATGACTTTTCAATTTTGCACTGACAAAATTTGAACATTTTTAATTAGATGAGAACAAAATAATCTACATATTTTAGAGAAAAAAAAAACAAAAATTATATATATATATATTAAAAGAAATAAAACCAAATTAAATGACGAAAAATAAAATTTTTTTTTATTAGAGACTCAATTCAATTTTTTTTATTAGAGGTTGAAAATAAAATTTCTTAATTCATCCGCAACCTAAAACATATCTTAATATGTAACTGAGAATAAAAAAATTCATAAACAAATAAATATACAAATGTAAAAGCATCGTCTCTATGTACATAACATTTAAGCATTGATCTAAAGCTTTCAAAACTAAACGTAGAAATAGAAATTGATCTAAAGCTTTCAAATTACTAAACATAGAAATAGATATGAAAAGTAAATTGTCAAATCAGCTAAATTTCATACCTTAGGTCAAGTAATGATGTTTAAAACATGTTTAATTGATTGAACAGAATATGCAAATTGATATAAATCTTTGATATTTATATTTGATTTATACAAATAAAAAAAATATGTATATCATATAAAGGATTTAAAAAAAAAAACAGAAAAACAAAACATGAAAACCCTATTAAAGTTTACTTGTTTTCATCATTTGAATTTTCTTTACCTACCTTCCAATGTTTTATGACCATGTAATTTGATAAAGTAGATAACAAATGCATCTTCTCTAGTCTTAATCTTCTACTGAGTTTTGATTAACTCATCATAGTAATCAGATCACAAGCATAGTCAATCCTCGTTGCCAAGAATTGTAAGCCAGTAAATTAAATACATCAATAATTGATAGGTATATTTGACCAATGCAATCAGGTAAACGTACTACGTACTGGAGATTAACAATTAACAATGGGTGATCCAAAAAGAAAAGGTGAAAGAAAAACTCGTTGGACTCTTATTTTGCACAGAATAATTGCCATAGAATTTAGAGTATTCATGACTAGAAAGTTCAAGTATTACTACCAGTTTGGGATATATAATTAATTGGATACTTTACTTAGGAATGAAATATACAAGATCAACCTACATAAGTCACTTCAAAGATGGCTATTGCAGTTATGTCGTGATTCTTGCTATTATGAGAAATTATGAACAAATATGATCAATACCGTCACACGTGCAGCCCCATAAACCTTAAATACCTTCAGGTTACGTTGCTGCCAAGATCACAGTTACGATGTTTAAAACCTCGCCTCCTTCATAATAACTAACTAGTCGACTTGAGACTCCAGAAGCATTCCCTCACCAGCGAGACTTAATTGTGTACGTAGTAATACTCTGCAACATGTAAAAGTCTACAATAAGAAAAGTGAAATGATGTAATTAATATTTTAGAATTCATATCAAGGGATATATTCATAAAATTTATAGTAAATGCCCTCCTTTGCTGGGAATATATGGTTGTTTGACACATGGAAACTTATCTTTCTTTTTCTAGTCTATGATTTTTAACATATTAATTTTCCAATCAAAAGAAATTAGATGAAAAACTTATTAACTAAGATACAAAGAAAGTATAATTCTACTGAAGTTTTAGTCCAAAATTGTAAAGACAAAAACAGCTTAAAAATATTAATTTGTAGGAACTAAAATTATTTAAGAAGTATGTGTAATAAAACGAGTAGTTTATAGGTGTGGTATCTATACAAATACTAATTAATCTAAATTGTAGAGACTTGTGTAGTAGTACTCTGCAACATGTACAAGTCTACAATAAGAAAAGTGGAATGATGTAATTAATATATATCTTAGAATTCATATCATGGAAGTTTGTTATACTCATGAAATCTATAGTAAACGCCTTCCTTTGGTGGGAACATTTGGTTATTTTGCACATGGAAGCTTATCTTTAATTTCTTTTTCTCATCCATGATTTATAACATGTCAATTTTTCAATCAAAAGAAATTAGATGAAAAACTTATGAACTGATATATAAGTAAAAATGCTGCACGCCCAAAGGACAGCCTAATCAATAATATAATGTGAATGTGGGTAAAGTCAATTTTGTGACAAAATTTAAAGTCTGCAACGAACATATGTAGGTTGCCCATGCATTCACGCTAGAGAGAAAAAAAATGTTTGCATTTATATATAGAGTTGTTCCACCATTCGTTTGGTGCCTCACATCTAGTCTATAAGAAACAAGTAGCATATATGTATTTGGCTTTCACTACAAGAAAAATATCTATTTTTACGAATTATTAATCTATTTTTACTATAAAAAACAATCACTATAAGTAAAAAATTTGTAAGTAAATGTATATTAAACACTATTATAAAAAGTACTTTTTACGACGGTTATTTATTCCATACAACGTCGGTTCCACAATCTTCTCTGATGATGGGTATCATTGAAAACTAAGTCTTTCCACGACGGTTGCCGAACCCTCTTAGAAAGCACTTTCTAAGACGGTTATTAGCTAGAAACTGTCTTAGAATGTGTCTGTATTTTGTTTTTCTTTAACGGACACATTCTAAGACGGTTGTTATCTAAGAACCGTCTTAAAAAGTCACTTTCTAAGAACCGTCTTAAAATGTATCCGTTAATTTTTTTTTTCGTCTTTTCTAAGACGGTTCTTAGATAACAACCGTCTTAGAATGGATCCGTTAATTTTTTTTCTTTTTTCGTCTTTTCTAAGACGGTTGCTAGCAAAGAACCGCCTTAGAAAGTGACTTTCTAAGGAGGTTCGTAGGTAACAACCATCTTAGAATGTGTCTGTTATTTTTTTTCCTATTTTTTGTTTCTCCTTATTTGCTTGTTTCTTGTACATAAAAACCAGTATTTATTGAAACACACAAAAAAATTTAAAGATGCATAAATTAAAAATTGAATATAATTAACAGATGGTAAAAATAGACACAGGATCAACTGAATAATTGTATTAATTATTCTTTAATCTTTGAAAACATTAACCAAGTATGGCACATGCATGCTCTATATGATATATATATATATATATATATATATATATATATATATTAGATGCAGTTACTAATTCATAATATGACATGCACAAAATGTAAACTTCATTCTCGATTCTACAAGAATTTTTATGAAAGCCTTTCATTTGCCTCTCTTGGATAATTTTATCCAAACCCTACATATTCCAGCCAAACTACCACCGAATGGATCTTTACGAATATATATCTGTCACTCCTACATGAGGTTTCTGGAATCTGAGGTCACAAGCTTCATTCAAGTTTTTATGCTAACATTGGCAAAGGGCTTTGTCTGGTCTACATGGACATAATCCCTTGTGTGGAGAACCTGCAATCATGGTTGAAATTAAATATGAACCAGTGCCAAAGTTGCCAAGTAAGCCTTTGAAGAATTCAAATAAAGCATATTAAGAAACATAACCAAGTTTTGAAAACATTAGAAAAATGATGGAGACCATAAAAATAAGACAATGAAAACATGAAAAGAATTCAATGAAAATGGGACAATGAATGCACAAGATTGCCTCTGTAAAATATTGCAAATTGTAGCTTTGGTCAAATGGACCATTCAGTAACTCGAACATCTCCAGCAATCCAAGTCTACTTACTGTATTTATATTTCATTCCACTTCATTCCATCCATGTCTTTCAATCAATCCACACACAAATGTGATAAAGAAATAATTACAATATTGAACAACAGTGCAGTTAAGAAATTATCTTTCTCCAAGTGGGTAACTAAAACTTCAAATAAAAACAGTTAAACAAAGGAATCAAGCAATATGTCTTTACCTCCGCGAATGAATATTGTTACAGCCCTTGAGTTTACACAATGTTCAATGCACAACATTCGGTCTTTTGTTGTACCAAAAGACTTTTCTCGAAGCATACCAGCCTTAAAAAAATAAATCACAAATCAATATTGTTTTGCTTGTTGTTAAATTCAAATGTACAAACAAAGCAAGCATCAGAATCGCCACCCCCCCCCCAGCAAAGGATACAGGAAAATGTTACCACTACTACATGTTCTGAATTACTAACCCCCAAAATTGCATGCGATATCAAAATTACAACAGACTACAAAAAATATTAATTTGCAGGTCCTATAATCCCACAAAAGGAAATCAAGAGCAAGATTATACCATAAAAATAACAAAGTAGGCATTCAATTACATGGACCAATCAATGTCATAATGTTTTGTCATAAATCAGCTAAAGTAGAAAACAAACAATGAAGCAACAAAATTGTTTACCATATAATTCAAATCACTTGAGTTATGTTAGTATCAGCTCTAGAATAAGACCTCAGTAACTCAGTACATTAAATATGGATAAAAACAAAAGAGATTATATTAATAATGGTAGACACTATCAGATCAAAATTCCTTTGTGTGGATAACAAATATAAAACTATGATGGCCATCAATTCAGCAATTAGTATATGAAGTGAACTCCTTAGGTAAATGAACTCACGTGGACATTCCTTGCTTGGAAAGGGCAACCAGCATGAACAAATATAACTTCCCCCAAATTCTATTCAAATGACCAAGCCTCCACTCCTATTTAGGAAGGATACAAATCACATTAAAAAGGAAGAAGATAAATAAAATTAATTGTTTCAGAAATTCTTAAGGCTACCCACAATTTAGCACATCAGTGGTAAGATTCCAATAATAAACAGTACACATAAGATGTGAAACACTCTCTCGGAGTATAGTGGAACACAGTCAATGAGAAACACTCCCAAGAACAAAGAGCTTACATGCTCCAGATGTTATACCAGCTCTCTCGTCCTCATGGTTACAACCACCAATGTCCTCCGTATCATGCTCTACAAAAGACATGCAAGCAATCAATAACGGTCATTAACCGTTGCATGCAAGCGATCCATAACGGTTATCACTTGTTTGCATGAAAAGGAACGTTATTCCTTTTTCCAGAGGACCTAAGCCTAGTTCTAGTTCTAACTCAGATGGGTCATTGTTCATCCCAAAACAATTTCGCAAAATAATCGGTAAGACATGTGTCTCTTACCTTTAAAACACCCAGGAAAGCTAGGGGACGGCTTTTCCACGCTCGAGCGTCCCAAAACCTTCTTCCCCTTCAAAACTAACTTGGTGGGGCTCTTGGAGAAAACGATCTCTCCATCTGGTGGTTTTCAGAAAGAACAGAGGTTGGAATCTAGCTATTGGGTGGTTCCTCTCAACTTTCCAATTGCATGCAAAGGGTTTCGGTCAAGGGTAAGAGGTTATGAAGTTTCTCTCTCCAAGAAATGGCGGAAACAGAGAAAGGAAGAAGACGATGGTGTTTCTGTAAGGAAACGTGTAGGAATGGTCATATATATAGATGACTCTGGCGCGTGTGTTACACGCTTCTGATGCCACTCCGGCACTATCGGGTGCAAATATACCACTAAGTCTACCTTGTCTAGTTTGGTATGCATAACCCGGATACCCATGCGCAAGTTTAGTTCAAGGTCTGCCCTCATCTAGGTTCATTCCCCGGCACCTTATTAAAGCCTTGACAAATGCGAGGTCTCCCCCTTCCGGGTTCCTACCTCGGTTACTTAATAAAATTTCAAGGTCCAACATTCATCGCAACTACCTCCTAAGTACATTTTTCCAAAGTGCCACCTTGAACACACAAGTTCGAGTTTCTCGTTAGCACTACTTTAGGAGAGCGACCCCAGATCCATTACAGGGTCATAACACAGAAGATTTTTGGGCCTAACTACGTATTTAATATAGGTAATTACCCTTCTAAACCTGGATTGGTTACAGGACTATAACATTCACCCCACCTTTTAAAGAATTTTGACCCCAAAATTCAAATCCATACCTCTCAAGTAACTCGGGGTACAGTTGTAAAAGTTTCTGCTCTCGTTCCCAAGTCACCTCCTCAAGTGTCCTTTCTTCCCATTGCACCTTGACTATGGGAATAACCTTACTTGGAATCTTTTTCTCCATCCTGTCTAGAATCTGTGCTGGTCGTGTAGGACAAGTCAGATTTTCCCTGATTTCAACAGTGTCGTGTTCCACCATGTGCGAAGGGTCTGGCACATATCTCCTCAGTTGTGATACGTGGAAAACATCATGTAGCCCGGACAATTGGGGAGGCAAAGCTAGCCTATAGGCCATGGGTCCTATTCTTTGGAGAATCTGGTAAGGGCCAATGAACCTAGGACCGAGCTTCCTCATGCCCAATGCCCACCCAACCCTCGTGACTGGAGATACTCTCACGAATACATGATCGCCCTCATCAAACTGTAATGGATAGTGCTTGCTATCATAATAGCTCTTCCATGGAAATGCTATCTCATTTCCACTCTAGAATCTGTAAAGGATGCATTAGGCTTGACGGTCTCTGATGCTCAATATTCACCTTCTGACATACCAGACACTTAGCCACATACTCGGCTATGTCATTCTTCATCCCGGGCCACCAGAAGTTCCTCTTAAGGTCCTGATACATCTTGGTGGAACCCGGATGGATGCTAAATTGGCCCTTATGAGCTTCAGACAGAACTGCATCCACCAACTTGCCCTTAGGCACCACAACTCTTCCCCAATATAACACCAAGTCATGGGTCCCCCAAGAAACATCCTTCTGCCCAATCAGGGACTTCATATTAACATCTCGTTTTTGGGCTTCCTGGATCCTCATAATTAGCTCGTTATCAGTCTTGGTCTCTCTCAATTCGAGACCTCGGTCACCCTCAATATGGTCAGGTGCATATCTTGGAACTTCTCTATCAGCTTGCAGTCCCTAATCATCATGCAAGTTATGTTCATGTGCTTCCTACTTAAGGCATCCACCACTACATTGGCCTTCCTGGGATGGTATCTTAATTCAAAGTCATAATCTTTGAGGAATTCCATCCATCGCCTCTGTCTCATATTCAGCTCCTTCTGATCAAACAAATACTTGAGGCTCTTGTGGTCACTGAACACCACGAGCTCAACACCATACAGGTAGTGCCTCCATATCTTTAAAGCGAAAACCACTGCTGCTAGCTCTAAATCATGATTAGGATAGCTCTCCTCATGCGGCTTCAGTTTTCTGGACGCATAGGTGATCGCAGTCGTACACAACCAAATTAATATAGATTAAGTGTAGTACTAGGAAGTGACTCCTAGGTCGTCTCTCAAGGACCAATTGTCTATGTTCAAGGGATTAAACGTGCAAGGGAGGAGTTTTTGACAGAATGCAGGAATTCTAATTCAAAACAGGAATTAACAACTAATTGTAGTAATTAAAAACGAGTCAAACCCTTGAAACAGATTGCGCCTCTAAATTCCTCGGTTCACGAAAGTTAATCTGTTCTACTTAATTCTTATCAGTCCAGGTTAATCAACTAAGCGAAGATTAACCTAAAACGTCACTACACGAATTAAGCAAACGTGAACCTCGTTAGGGCACGCTCTCAGAATTAAGCAAACTGAGATTATCAACTCAAAATCATTAAGCATGATACGAATTGCAGACAGAAACCCAAACAAGGAAGAATAAGCAGAAAACGCATTGCAACACAGAGAACCTCCATTAAAGGTCTGCAATCTATTTAGGGTCCAACTCTAGGGTTTAGCCTTCCATTAATTCGAAATCAACAACAGAAACACAATTTAAATTGGAACTGAACATAACGAAAACCTAAACAGTGGAAACGAAAATAACAACAGAACGCACTAAAACGAGATTAAACAGAAAACGAAAATGAAAGCAAAAGCAGAAAACGAAATTGAAATTGAGACAGAACAGAAACGAAATTGCAGAAAACGAAAGCAAATATAAAAGAAGCAGAAAGAAAATATCTAAAACCCTAAAACGAAAATAGTGTTGTTGGCTTCTCTGCATGGGCACAGTTCCCAATTAAATAGAGTGACTGCCTAAAAATGAAAATTGGGCTTTTTTAACAGTTTTGGCCCAAAAAACGAAAATACAATTAAAACGGAAATAAAAATGTTGATGCCACATCCCAATCTTCAAGTCCACGAATTAATTCCAAGCCCAATTAATTATTAATCTGCCCTGAAAAATCAAATTAGAATAATTAAACTTAAAATAATCCAAATTAATTAAAATCTGAAATATCGGTCCAATTAAGTCCTAATTGAGAAACAGTGCAAAATATAAACATTTAAACACAACTAGGGATTAAAATGAGTACAGAAAGATGAGTAAATAGTGATAAATAGTGACTCATCAATAGGCGACTACTCTTTTCTCCTGCATCAGCACACATCCAAGTCCCTACTTGGAAGCGTCACAATATACCTCAACACTTCTTTTAGGATCAAGAAGAGTCATCACCAGAGTTGTGGTCAACTTTTCTTTCAATCTCTGGAAACACTCTTCGCATTCATGAGTCCAGACGAAAAGGGTACCCTTCCAGGTAAGGCGGGTCAAGGGCAACACCAACTATGAGAATCCCTGAATGAACCTCCGTTAGTAACCCGCCAGTCCAAGGGAGCTTCGGATCTCGGAAAAATTCTTGGGCCTCTCCCAAGTCATCACAGCCTCTATCTTACTGGGGTCAACTGCTACCCCTGCTGCCGAGATCACGTGGCCAAGGAAGTTCACCTCGGATAGCCAAAACTCGCACTTCAATAGTTTGCCATATAACTGGTTGTTCTTCAATGTCTTAAGAACAGTCCTGAGGTGCCTATCATGTTCCTCCTTACTCTTGCAGTAGATCAGTATGTCATCGATGAATAATACACGAACTGATCCAAGAAAGGTCTGAACACTCGGTTCATATAATCCATGAACACTGCCAAGGAGTTCGTGAGACCGAACGGAATGACTTGAAATTCATAATGCCTATACCTAGACTGGAATGCAATCTTTGGGATGTCTTGGGGCTTAATCCGGATCTGGTGATACCCGGATCGTAGGTCTATCTTGGAGAACACACAGGCTCCTTTCAACTGATCTAACAGGTCATCAATCCGGGATAAATGATACTTATTCTTTATAGTAACCTTATTCAACTGCCTGTAGTCTACACATAAACACATACTTCCATCCTTCTTCTTCACAAAGATAATCGGTGCTTCCCATGGCGACACACTTGGCCTTATAAACTCTTTGGACAACAAATCCTTAAGTTGCGCCTTCAGTTCTTTTAACTCCAAAGGATACGATAAGAAGCTATGGATATGGGCCCCACACCTGGAACCAAGTCAATGGAGAATTCAATCTCCCTTTCGGGTGGAAGCTGTGTAATCTCCTTCGAAAATACCTCAATAAACTCGCTTACCACCGAAATCTCCGACAGGTCTACCCCTTGTCTCTCCTCCATTGTACTCAGTAAAAGATAGCCCTGAGCTCCTCTCTTCATCTCCTTGCGAATTTGCAAGACCCTGAAGAATGAAGTGGTATCCGGGTTGATTCCATTTGAAGGCACCACGACTTTCTTATTGCAGCAATCTAGCATAATGCCATACTTGGCCAACCAATCCATACCTAGAATAATCTCAAGGGCAGGCATCGTAAGGCAATACAGGTCACTACTGTACTCTCTGCCCTCAAACTGAAACTGCACATCCCGACAGTACATATCCACTCGGCATTGCTCCCTAGAAGTTGTGGTAACCTCCATAGGAGGGGAAAATCTGAACATCTGCAAGTTCAGTCCTAAAGCAGCACGATACTCAATGAAGGAGTGAGTAGCTCTGGAGTCAAACATGACTCTCACATTATAACCATTTATCAGAGTATTACCTCGAATTAAATCAGGAGCTCGGGCTGCCTCTCTGGCATCCATTGTGTAAATTCGACCTGCAGTGGGTGCTGCTAAAATCATGGGAGAGGCTACAGCCCGGCCACCTACCTATGGGAAATCTCTAGCATAGTGGTCATTCTTGCCACATCTATAGCATACAAGTTGACCAGTGGGACACACTCCCCAATGGTACCTCCTGCAAGTAACACACTTGGGAGGTGGAGCCAGTCTCTGACTGGAGCCCTTCTTGAACCAGTCTGTTGGAGAAGAAACATTCAAATCTCTACCCTTGCCCTTCCCGGTTGGGCCTGGACCGCTAGACCTCCCCACCTCCTGTCTTGTGGAGGGAGTAGGTTGGCTGCCACTGCACCTCCTGATCATATACTCCACCTGACTGCACTGTCTCACCAGGCTGCCCAAATCCCGGGATCCACTACCGGGAATCTTCTCCTCGTTGCTCTCCTTAAGTCCCCTCTGGAACTTAGCCGCAAGGACCTCTACATTAGGTACATCATTCCCGAAATGCGCGTACTTAGCCAACTCATTGAACTTGGCCAAATACTCATCTACCGACATCCATCCCTGGACAAGGCCCTCAAACTCGGTCTGCTTCTGCTCTCTAGCATCTCTAGGAAAATATCTGTCCAAGAACTCGTCCTCAAAAGTCTGCCAAGTGATAGCCTTATCCTGGCCTTTCAGCAATTGTGAAGTGGTGACCTGCCACTCATGCGCATTTCCCTGTAGCAGATATATGGCATAGAGAAGTCTCTGATGGTCTGGGCACTCCATCACTATGAAGATCTTCTCCAAGGCCTGCAGCCATTTGGCGGCAATAATGGGATCGTATCCCCCATGAAAAGCTAGAGGGTCATGCTTGCGAAAAACAATGAGCATCTTCCCTCTCGCAGCTGCATCTGCCTCAGCATCAATTTGGGACAACCGGTCCCCTCTGTGGTGGTTAGGCCCATCAGAATGATGGCTACCTCCACCTTGATGGTGACTGCTTTTGCCCTCAAAGTTGGGTGGTGGAGAGGGTACTCTATCCTCTCTCCGCAGAGACCTCACCTCTGCCATTAAGGCCTCGTTGACCTTCATCAAAGCCTCGTTCGCCTGTCGGTTTGCAGCCATTTCCTGCTGCATAGCTACCAGTGCAGCTGTCACTGGGTCAGGGTGGTCATTGGCGCCCGCCATCTCACTGTTGTTCTGAGTTCTCACCATGGTACTACTCAGGTCACACACAAGGGTGAGTTGATCAGGCCCACACTTAGTGATCACACATGCAATATTCATAAAGAACCCTAAAACAGTTTAACACCCAATATACCCAGTCTACCATACTTAATGCTTCCCTAGGAAAATTGCTCTGATACCATAAAATGTATTGTCCCGTATGCATCCGATTTGTTAACATTCAATTATGGTCATTAAGCGCAAACAATTAATTAAAGCTAATTAATTTGGAAGCAATAAACAAAATGACATCATCAAATGTCTCCAACAACACCAACTTTGTATTATGTATGGTAACCATTCAAGTCATATATAATATGTCTCAAGATATAAAACAATGTACATCCTCTATATCCACCTTTTCGGTTACAAAACATATAAATATATACATACAAAACAATAAGGCAACATGCTCTCAAAATAATCTGCCAAAGGTTCAAACAAAACCCGGCCACTACTCGGCCTTTTAACCCGGGATGTGTCATCCGAGCTCCTCTCCCTCACTCGGGTCTCCCGGCCCGGGGTGCATCATCTAGTCTTCGCTCATCACCTGCAAGACATAATCCCCAACCAGGGTGAGATACAATCTCAGTAAACTCAGGGTTCTTGGAGGCCTCTCCTCCCCCTGGTTCACTTCCCACGATACATAGCATCAAAAGGCATATTGTACAATACATCACATGTATGTCGCAACACAGGTGCCATTCCGTTGGGCGCTACCAACATCAGGAATGCAACACAAATATCGCATACACATATATATCACTGAGAAAGATCTGAAAATGATAGGAACACTTCAAAACAACCAAGAGGGGGGTGAATTGGTTGAACCTTGGTAAATTAAAATTTTCAAATCAGAGTTTTCACAGGATCTTTATCACTTTAAAAACATTTTTGAAACCAAGAATCTTGTATTCAATCAAATTCCTCTGTCAAGAAATCAATAAGCAATTTAAAACTTTCTGTGCAATGTAACTTGATTCACAACCAAAGCAATTTAGAGATGAAGAGAAAGGAATAAAGATCAGCCACAGATTTTATACTGGTTCACTTCAAACACTATGAAGCTACATCCAGTTCTTCCACTCAACACTAGAGTAAAGTTCCACTATTGCAAATAATATTCTTACAAGATGTTACAAGCCTCTCTTTATCAACCCTAGATAAAGTTCAGAAGTCTAAAACACTATTAGCCCCTTAGAGACCAAACCCAAAACTGAGAACACTACTCAGCAACCCTTAGAGAAACACTATCTCTAATCTTCATGTAAGAACCCAATTTACAATAAGCTAATCTTTACAGAAATCAATTAAAAGATTTACACCTTCAAAAAATAAGGAAAGATTTCACCTGATAATCCAGAAAACATATGCATGTGAATGATTCAACAGGTTGAAAGAAAGATTACAGACTCAATGCATCCCTTTCCTTATGCTTTGAACCTTAATGATGCTTCACTTCTTTAAGACCAAAAACCCATACGAATTTGTGAAGCTAAAATGCTTTTAGAAACCCAGAAATACACTAAAGAAATCTTAGGAGTGTTTGTGATTGCTCAGATTTCGAAATTCTCAAGTTCATAAAACACAGAGCAAGAAGTTTTATTTATAACAGCTTTCTAACTGAAAATAATCGATTATTTCGCATTTGTAATCGATTAAATCAAGAATGTAATCTATTAAAGTGCTCCTGATATGTTCTGAGTTTGAGCTATGAACAATGTAATCGATTATTTTGTGAAGTAATCGATTAAGACAGACAGTCATGTTTTTCCAAATGCATTGAGTAATCGATTAATGTAGGAAAACATCATTTTTCTAAAAACTTTGCTTTTTAAATGCCTTACTTGTTAATTGCTTTTATTTAGACCTTCAATCTAACAATCCTAGATGAATGATTATACATGATATGCTCTTGGATTATCATATTACACAACTTCCCTTTTTACATGAATCAAATTGATCTTCATAGCTTCTTTGGCATTTTTCCAATGAGGCAAGTTGAAAGCACAAAACACCAAAGCTTGTTCCTTGTTCATTTATGCATAGCTCCTCTTGAATCAACAAGATCATCCACTTAAGGGCACAGTCTCAGGACTTGTCGACGTATATGGCTCTTCCAAAAGAAGTTCATCCACTTAAGGGCATCGACTCTCAGGTTTTCTGCTCATATAATTGACCACGAAGAGTTGTTCTACATGACTTTGGCTCTTCGGGAAGTCCATACATAGTCTATTCTACTGGCCAGAGAATCTCATCATTCATATAACATATCATCACAGTATGCATCATATACATCTTATTAGTAAAAGCAGAACACACCATTTCAATACCACATGCATCATGATATACAATAACCAACACTCTCTCGGAGTATGGTGGAACACAGTCAATGGGAAACACTCCCAAGAACAAAGAGTTACCTGCTCCAGATGTTATACCAACTCTCTCGTCCTCGTGGTCACAACCACCAATGTCCTCCGTATCACGCTCTACAAAAGACATGCAAGCAATCAATAACGGTCATCAACCGTTGCATGCAAGCGATCCATAACGGTTATCACTTGTTTGCATGAAAAGAAACGCTATTCCTTTTTCCAAAGGACCTAAGCTTAGTTCCAGTTCTAACTCAAATGGTTCATTGTTCATCCCAAAACAATTTCGCAAAATAATCGGTATGTCTTGTGTCTCTTACCTCTAAATTGCCCAGGAAAGTTAGGGGACAGGTTTTCCATGCTCGAGCGTCCCAAAACCTTCTTGCCCTTTAAAACTAACTTGGTGAGGCTCTTGGAGAAAATGATCTCTCTGTCTGGTGGTTTTCAGAAAGAAGAGAGGTTGGAATCTGGCTATTGGGTGGTTCCTGTCAACTTTCCAATTGCATGCAAAGGGTTTCGATCGAGGGTAAGAGGTTATGAAGTTTCTCTCTCCAAGAAATGGCGGAAACAGATAAAGGAAGAAGACGATGGTGTTTCTGTAAGGAAACGTGTAGGAATGGTCATATATATATATATATATATATATATATGACTCTGGCGCGTGTGTTACACACTTCTGGAACCACTCTGGCACTACCGGGTGCAAATATACCACTAAGTCTACCTTGTCGAGTTTGGTATGCATAACCCGGATGGCCATGTGCAAGTTTAGTTCAAGGTCTGCACTCATCTGGGTTCATTCCCCGGCACCTTATTAAAGCCTTGACAAATGCGAGGTCTCCCCCTTCCAGGTTCCTACCTCGGTCACTTAATAAAATTTCAAGGTCCAACCTTCATCGCAACTACCTCCTAAGTACATTTTTCCAAAGTGCCACCCCGGACACACGAGTCTGGGTTCCTCGTTAGCACTACTTTAGAAGCGCGACCCCGAATCCATTACAGGGTCATAACACATAAGATTTTTGGACCTAACTACGTATTTAATATAGGTAATTACAGTTCTAAACCTGGATTGGTTACAGGACTATAACATGAAGAACTTGTGAGAGAAAACAATTTCACTCTGCCTCCCTAATTTGGAATTTTCTAAATAAGAATGTCTTCTTTCTTGCGAAGATTCATGACTTAATCTATCAAATAAATTCTCTAAGGTTGTCATTCTTGATTGGATCATAAAAGAACATTCATTATGCCATTTATAAACATTTGAAAATGTTTTGACATTATAATAAATAAAAGTGTCCCATAAACTTAAGAAACCACCACACAAAGGAAAATGACTAGCAGCATCGAAGTTAAGAAAATTAAAATCACATTTTGTAAAATCAAAATTAAGAAAACTAACAATTTCTATCAATGCAATTGAAGATGAACTTGTTTTGTGCGTCATCTCGTCTAGAGCATCTTGAATACTAGCAAATAGAGGCGGAGAGAAGATTTTGTTAGAGCACTTGTATCCTGAAAATGAGAAAAGCTTTTAATATTTTAGGCAATATAATGCGGAAAATAAAATATTTAAATAAATGTTTATTATTAGCTTTCACTGGCAAGATAATTTTTTAGACTCTAAGGCATTCAATTTGCAACTTATTCAAACACTACTGGGAGATTACGGCCTAATAGGAAGCTATAATAACATAATACAATCATGACTCATGAATTCATTGCTTTAAGCTTCATTGACAAAACCGTGATATCCAATAGCAGTACAATCATCAAAACCAATAAACCAATAAACATAATTAAATTTAAGAATCTAATTGTAAGTAATACCTAAGATTATCATTGCCAAAGAAATGAAAGCATAACTAAAAGTGGTAGTGAAAATGATATAAAGTAGTGTGTTGCTTCCATTTTCTTCATTAATTGCTTGGTGATGTAGCTAAAGTCCGTCTTTTAGAAAAAATGAATGCAAAAAAGAGAATGCATTTAAAATGAAATAATAATTGATACTTTGGGTTACCATATTTCGCAGGATTTGTGATGAGATCATACTTAATGGCATAAATATCAACATAGACTGAAGTAGCATCCGTAAGTTCAGATCGTAGTTTCTGACTTGAATGAAGTAGTGCTTTATTAAATAATCTTGCTGCAGAGTTATAACTAGAAAGACATCCCAATGAATCTAGATCCTTCTTCTGAGCCAGTGCACGTACTTTTGGAAGACAGTCCAACTTGAATCATAGTTGCAATATGATAATGCAAATGGCACTACCAGTCAAACATCCTCATTGCTTAGTAAATTTCACATGGAGGTAATAAAATACAAGAAACCAAATATAATGGAGGACCTCAAGCACAAGTTGACATACATTAAATTTTCCACAGTTAAGTTTTAATTAGAAAATGGGAATACCTTAACTAGATAAGTGTCATTTGTAGATGCTCCAGAACCTTTGATTCTGGAGACAAGCAGAGCAGCATTTGTAGCCTCCAAATTCTGCTTTAGTGGGCCATTTTCTTTATTTAATTCAACAATAAGATCCTGAAAGGCCATTAATGAAAACAATGAATTAATAGTTAAGATAAATTGAATGTGACTATTAATGAAGCTTCTCCAAGAGGCCATGTAATTAAGATAAAAACTTATTATGCATTATATTCGAGAAAATTAACATTTAAAAGACAAGATAAGGCCCATTGTTTATGATCAAAGTATTTTTCACAAAAATGTAATCATCATTTATTGACTATTCATATGTTTATGTATTAATGAGTAATTAGTAATGTGAATATCTCTTTACAAGTATTGTGCATTTTATATATATATATATATATATATATATATATATATGTATATATATATATATATATATATATTAGCATATCTTGATAGTGTCATATCTTGGTTTCTTAAAAAATTCCCAAATCCATATGTATTATATCGATATCATATGTATCTGGGTTTCATAGCCCAAAAGTTTAATCTTTTGGGAGACATCCAATTAATCATTTTGTATCTGATGATTTCAAAAGACAAAAGTTACATAAAATAAAACCAAGATATGACATTAGTTCTTCAAATGAGATATTAGATAACTCAGTTAAACGAAATGAACTCAATAAATAAACAAAAAAGACAAGTTGTTTATACATTAAAAAAATGGTTTAGCATAATCTAAAATGATCGTACAACTTCAACAAGTGAAACTACATAAAACAAAAATCTACACATTAAATGTACATTAATTACATATATTCTGGAAACTAATGGCCATACCTCTTTTTCTTTTAAGAGAGCTGCATAATTAACTGATAATGATTTAATTTTCGCCTCGGATGCTTGAAGTTTCTTGATTTTTGCTTTGTGTTGTTCTATCTATAACAAGTTAAAGAAACACTGAAATAGCATTTTTTTTTTCTTTTGAGTTACAAAATGACATCTTATTTAAACATACCCTTACTAAAGTGAGGGGATTCTAGGGGCAAAAACAAGTTAAAAAATATAGACATTTAGTACACTACAATTTCAAGCACTAATAGCAAATTTTCACTATATAGACTACTAGCTACTAATTTTTGTGTGAAAGTAGGCATAACAATTAAATCAGAACCAATAGATATCGTCTAACCCCAACCCAACTTTAATGTGTTCGGGTTTTCGCTGTTTTTCTAACCTCTAACATGATTTTGATAGGGGAAAACTGATTTGATTGCGTTCGAGTTTTCCCCGCTTTACAAATGCAAGGTCAAGGATATGAACACAAGCCCTACCCCGGACTCACCCTAAACATAATAGTGAAATAATTGAAGTTATAATAATAATAATAATAAATAAAAAAATACTAAACTTGACATAACACAATTTACTAAAACTATAATTTAGTTTCTAAGTTTCTTTTCTTTTAAGATTCTCGTTATTTATTATTTTTTTTATATATTATTAGCATTAAAACGTAGTTAATAACTTAACCTGTGATTTATTTAAAAATATCTATGAGTAAATCTTGATAGAGATGAGGTTAAGTTTAAAGTTTTCATCTTTTTATCTCCTAAACTTGAATCGCTTCATCCTTGGCAGGGTGGGGAGCGTCAAACTCGTTCCCTACCCACAAAGTTGTCATGCCTATTTGAAATAATGGCAAGTTTACAATGCTATGGAAAGATAAAAAAAAAGACATTTTATTTGTTTTGAATAAAAATTATTGAAAAGTAAGGGAACATATACTAATTATTTATTTTTTCTTTAAATATATCTAAAAATAGCATGACATGGACAAACTTATAAAGTCAAATTTTAATGATCATGTACTAATAGTGTAACTATGTAAGACAGTTTTACACCGTCAACCATAGCAAATTTACCATATATGGTGTTGCTTTACACTCTCAATGCATAGGCTTACACTACTAGAAATATTAATTTTAACATCGTTATGTTAACATCAGTTATTAAAAAAATCGATGTTAATAAAAACGCAGTGACAAATTTGTAAATGATAGGTCATCATTAACATCAATTTTTTAAAAAAATGATGTTAACTAATTCTTGTTAATTAACACCGATTTTACTAAAACTGATGTTAACGAAGACATGCTAACATCTGTTTTTAAACAAAAACTAATGTTAACGAGGACATGTTAACATCAGTTTTTAAATAAAAACAGATGTTAACGAGGATCTTCTAACATCAGTTTTTAATGCTAACATCGGTTTTTATTACTTAAAAATTGATGTTAATGAGGACCTATTAACATCAATTTTAGATAAAAACTGATGTTAACGAGGACCTATTAACATTGGTTTTTAGATAAAAACTGATGTTAACAAGGACCCCTATTAACATTGGTTTTTAGGTAAAAAGACTAATGTTAAGGAGGACCTATTAGCATCGGGTTTTAAGATAAAAACTGATGTTAACGAAAACCTTTAAAATCGGCTTTTAAATTTATATTCCTTTTTATTTTATTTATAAAACTCAATTTAGAATTTAGATTTAGTTTTAGTTTTAGTTTTTTTTTTTACAATATCCAATCTAAAATGTTTTTCTTAAATTATTATTTTACAAAGTTAAATTTAAATTATTTTTCAACTTCTGCGTTACAATAATTTTTTTTCTTTTATTGTGATAGTAAGTTAAGCAAACATACTAAAAATATAGGTCATACTATTTTTTTAAGATTGTTATTAATTTTTCGATTCATAAAGATAACTTAAAATTTGTAATATATTATTCATTGTAAAAATGATACTTCATCTTCTAATTTTTTGAATTTTAAAATATGAATTAGTAATATGTATATATATATATAATTATAAAAACATTCTCTTTAAAATAATTTTTCAAAATTTATACAAATTAGTTACAAATAAATTTATTGCAATTTTAATTTTTTTAATAATATACACTGTAAATAAATAAAAATAAAACGGAAGTCTCAACTCTCAAGTATGGAATAGTTGAGTTGATAGAAGTTGAAAATTTTGGTTGGATAAGAGCCTTCTCTTTTTAGTCTCTCTTTCTTTTGGACTTCAGATATGTTTTTTCCCATTTTGCTGTTACATCGATCATCATCTTCTCATGGTTAGGGATTTTTCTTCAATTTTCTTCCTCTATTATCTTTAATCTATTTTTCTCCTTCGTTTTGTGACTTTATTATACAATGCAATGTATTTGTCTCGTCATACTCCATAGTTTTGAGATTAGGATTTTCCAAATCTTGGATCTCGTCCATCAATAAATCTTACGGAACTAGAGAGCGAAATTGATTTGTTTTACATTTCAAGTGATGTTTAGAGATTGTGACGCAGAGGCCTTTGGTGATGCAAAGGAAAATAAATCAACGATGCATGTTCTTCCTCTTAGGTATATGCATATGTTTTTCTTCTTTACCTTTTCACAATATTTTATACTAATATTCTTGTGGCCTATCTTCACGAACTACACGAACAGCAGTTTTGGATGATATTTTGGCCAAAACTGGGTGTGGAGCCCACAAAATTAATGTACAGGAATATGACTTTTTTTCTCCTTGAAATATGATTTGATTTGTTGGATTTAGTAAATAAAATGGTTTATCCGTACTGATTATGTGTTTTTAATTAAGTTGTCTCTCCTTGAAATTTCCATTAGAGAGTTTAGTCCAATAATAAGAAAAATGGATTTTATTGAGAGGTACCGACGGTGGTAATGTGACAGGAGGTGGGGTTGGTTCACTTCCACTATGTTTTAGAAATTAGAATAGAATCTTCTTGGCTATTCAACGTGAGTGTCAAGTGCGTGAAGCGAGAACGAGGGATGTATGTGAGTTTTATTTTTTGGGTGAAAATCCAGTTTAGAAGGCTTGGATTCAGCTCATTAAGAATAAGTAACGTAATCTATGAATCATTTTTTCTTAAAAAAAAAAAAAAGAGAGATTGAGACTAGATTTTTATTTTGGAGCGTAGGTAAAAATTCAACATTTGTTATTCAAGTAAAATGAACTCAGTAATTCAGTTTTTTTCTAAATATATATTTCTAAGATCAAATTCAAAATTAATATGTATACATAAACTTATCAAAAGGACTATTGGGCTTCAGTGTTTCCAAATTATACATTATTGTGAGATATTAATTTTTCACATAAAAATAATGATATGATCTTTTCGATTTGTACAAACAAAAAATTGTCTTGTCGGTTTGTTTTGTGTTTTATATCAATAAAAATAGGATAAACACATAAATAAAAGTATAAAATTAAAGATCCAAGAGGTATAGTAAAATGATTATTAGTTACATATGAACCCAACTTACTTTGTAATTGCGTTTCAATATAAAATAAAATAAAAAGAGAAAGGCTATGAACAGTAAATTAATAAGAATTTAAGTGGGATATAATGAAAATATTTAGATTTTCTTTTTATCTAGTTATGAATTACAAAATAATTAAAATTATTGACTTTATAATAATTATTTGAAAATCATGTTTAAGATAATTCCTAATTAATTGATACAGTAGCATAAAAATATTGTATATTAATAGTGTATTTAAAATTAAATTCCATTTATATTTCCATAGAAAATAGTATATTCGAACAAGATAAAAATCAACCTCTGATATTATTATTATTATTATTATTATTATTATTATTATAGAGAAGACAAGTTTGCTCCAAGTAATATATTTTCTATTCAATAAATTAATGCATAAGATGCGACCATTTTTCAGTGAATTTCATATTCATTAATGAGGAAACCAGTGAACATTAAATGCATCATCTCTAAATACATGAATACGTGTATTATATAGTATTATTACACTTATGTAGACTATATTTATAATGGCATTGGTTTTGTTCATGGTGTTGTGGTGTTTTCGTTTATTGCCAGAAAAAAAAGGCTTGATTGATGGATATATGGCACCATGGAATTGGTGCTTTGTTTGCCTTTGGACACGACGTGTTTTTCTTTTTCTGTCTTTATGCTGCAAAAGGGTAGCTGATTGGTGGTGTGAGAGGGTTGGGGGAGGGGGGCTTATAATTTGGGAGCATTTTAACTTGAAATTTTGGCATGTTATGCGGTCCTGCAAAAGTGGTAGCAAGGTGGGCTCGTGCTGGTTTTGCTACTTGTCATAAGTTGTAGTTTTGAGTACAACACAATAGTTTTTTCTTTTCTTTGATATCAATTACTCTAACTTTAATTACATGAGTCACTCAAGACTATGGAACATCATTTGTAGGTAGTTGTCTTTTTTCTCTTTGGATCGTCATCACAAGATTCATTGTTGGATATTATTGTCAGCGCTCGTTATCATAGGTACTTACGAATGTCTTTCATAATTTTTTGAGATTCTATATGTATATGCATGCTTTTGTAACTTGTTTTATGTTATCAATGACTATTGATTTATATATAATTAATGTTCATTATGAGTGAACTTTAGTTTCCGGTTTGAGATTCAATACAATGATTCTCCCGAACAGTTTGGATTAATCGTTGTATTGAATCTTGAATTGTCCATTTGGACATTATGGGAAGAGTCATTTTTGTATAGCAGATTCGTATGTATAGATTAAGTTGATTTTCTTAAATTTGATAAAATTTTGGTACAATGCGTTTCAATTTGTTCTTTGGGTGCATGCTTGATTGTGGTGGAATTGATATCACCACTTTCATGTCATGTACTTGGAGATCAATGCGAAATGCTAGCGAAATTTCGTCAAATTTAAGAAAAAAGACTTAACCTTTACGTATGAATCTACTATAAAAAAAATGTCTTCCTGAATGGGATAGGGCAACACCTTTAATGAAAAAAGTGAGATATTCATGCATGGAATAACTTTGTGAGTATGACAGTTATTAATTAGATGGATCGAAGTTGGATGAATGCAAGTCGCATGACAACTAAGTATGAGAAAGGCGTTGAACAGTTTTTTGAATTTGCCTCCGAAAGAAGTCTACCAGATGAGGATGGGAGATATTTATGTCCTTGTATAAATTGTTTGAATAGGAGACATTCAAATTGCGTGCAATGCTATTTTGTACCATTAATGATTTTCTAGCGTACGGGAATTTGAGTGGATACAGTGTTAAGGGTCATCGTGCATGCCTATTTGTGAACAAGATACGAGTTACGTACAACTTAAACATGGAAGAAAAATAGTTTACACTCGCCATCGACGTTTTCTGAAACCTTATCACCCTTACCGATGATTGAAAAAAGCATTTAATGGAAGTCAAGAGCATGAAAGTGCGCCGATACCGTTAACTGGTGACCAGGTTCTTGAGCGGTTTAAGACATCAATACTACATTTGGAAAGACCCAAAAGAAGCTAAAAAGTAAAACTTGCATATGGAAGAAGAGATCGATATTGTTTCATCTTCCATACTGGTCTGATCTAGATGTTAGACATTGTATCGATGTTATGCATGTGGAGAAAAATATGTGTGACAGTGTCATCAACATGTTTCTTAATATTCAAGGCAAGACAAAGGATGGTTTGAATACTCATCAAGATCTTGCTAAGATGGGTATACATGAGCAGTTACATCCAAGGTCTGATGGTAAGAAAATATACTTGCCTCCAAGACGATAGAGTGGGAGGTAAGGGTTCACGAGAGCTACATGTTATAACTCCTAGGTTAGACAAATTGCAACAAACTCATTTGTATATACTAAATAACAGTAATGAAGTCCTGCCATACATAGTTCGTCACAAAGCCTTAGTCAAGGAAAGTTATCCAAAATGACGAAGAATAGGTTGTTGAAAGAGCATAACAAGACTTTCTTGAATTGGTTTAAGGATACAATATTAGTGATGAATCTTCCTCTGAAACAATAAGGAAGTTAGCAGATGGGCCTAAAAGAAATGTTAGAAGTTGGCAAGGATACGATATCAACAAGTACTCGTTCTATACCAAAGAACAAGATGACAAGAGCACAATGCAAAACAATGGGTTAGTCTTAGGATTGAATCCTGACACTTTGCTACTATGGATGACCCTAATCCCCGTTTGGCGTTCATGCCTTACTTTGGGGTCATTGATGAGATCTGGGAGCTTAATTATGTCAAATTCACTGTGTGTTTTCAAGTGTAAGTGGGTTGATAGCAATATCGGTGTATGATCCGACAATTCGAGATTTACTTTAGTGGATCTCAAGAAGCTAGCTTATCAAAATAAGCCTTTTATCATGGCAGAACAAGCTAAACAAGTGTTTTATGTTCAAGATCCTAGTGATTAAAGGTGGTCAGTGGTTCTACATGGAAAAACCATTGATCTTAATCTTGAAGATGATGATTCAACCCTTGATATTGGTTTCACTCCTTTCTTAACACAGATGTCTAACGTCAACGAACAAGAAGAAGTTGACGACGTTCATGCAAATCGTAATGATCATGATGAAGGTGAATTAATTAACATTGTTTAACATAATCTTTATTGTATATTTACTTGTTTCCATATTTACAATTTCATATCTTACTTTACTTTTCACTCAACTTTAATTAATGTTGTTTTTAACAGACACATGACTATACCACCAAGCTCCCCTCCTCCTCCTAAGTTAGCAACTTCGTCGTCTACGTCAAAAGACCACTGGTTCATGTAGGGGCGGTTCTGGGCCCATGCAAGGTGCCCAACCGCACAGGGCCCAAAAAAATAAGGGGCCTCAAATATTAAGTACTGCAACATATGTTCAATATTAAAAACTAGAGGAGATGGTAATGTCTATTTTTAATAACCAAGAGGTCCAAGGTTCAATTCCTACCAAGGCAAGGAGGAGGATGACGACACGGTGTGTGAGAAATACAAAATCAGCAAAGAAAATTGGAACCAATTTTGTGAGAGTCGTAGAGTCGCTTCATGGGAGGTTAGTTGACTTGCATTGCTTTTGAATTTGACAATTATGCAGTATTTTCAAGTGCATTTTGTTGACAACTATCTGTGTAATTGTGACAGGATGTTAGAAAGAAGGCTCGGGCCACTCAGAAACTAAACATTGTCTCTCACATGTTGTCTCATGGGGGTTATGATTTATTGGAACAAAAGTTAATGGAGGAAAAACAAAAAAAAAAAGGATTGGAGGAAGCAGCCCAATCTGAGAGCATCGAAACAATCATTCATCCTCCATCTCTTGTTAGACGACACTTAAAGTGGAAGATGACTCATACAAAAAAATTAGAAGACATGACATCTGAGGCGGCACGCGAAATTGCAGAAAGGATTGTAAGTTAATTATTTTTTCAATGATCATTAATTATAAAAACAACAAATTTGAAAACTCGTGTAGTATTTATGTTGGTTGTAGGATACCCTGGAAAAGCAATCAACACATGATAGCTTTGTTGTCAGTGGACGTTAGGATATACTGACTGTTGCCATTGGGTGACTAGAACACTCAGGCCGTGTCCGTGCTATTGGACCTAGTGTGACGATCAAACAATACTTCGGATCGACTTCAACAAGCACTCGCACATCTAAGTCCATGAACCCAAAAGACTTGGATAGACTAAAACAGAATATCAGGTAAGTAAAATTCTATAAATCAAATTAAATAATTAATGCAATATAATAACTTAATGTTCTCCAATTTAGTGCACATTGGCAACTAGTCGTTATATCCTAAGGACAATGTTGTTGTGTGGTTTTGTTCCTTGCACAATAAGCCAGATAATTACTTCAAAGAAATTATTAACAGGTAAGTTATAATTTTTAAGACATTTACTTTATTATTGGAAAGACATGAATATGTTAATTGTACAATATGCATGTATGTTTTTCTTAACTAGTGCTTTGAAGAGATTCAACGATACTCAAAGAACTAAATCCAATGTTACTCCTAAATGAATTGCAGTTAAAGTAAATTATTTAAACAATGGTTGATGTCTTCAAAATTACTTTTATTATTATTTACACTATTTTTTTGTTTAACTTTGAATATGTTATTCAATTTAGTGTAATAAGCAAAAAGGAAGCACTGAGTGTGACTACTATGTCATGCATTGGATATCAACGATAGTACAAGGAGACTTCATGGATAACTGGGACACGGTAATTGTTTACTTTGAAACTAATTTTATTTGTTATACATATTTTTATTTATACTTATTAAGTTATGTTTTATTATATTATGCAGTATTTTATTGATCTAAGACTATTGGAATCAGAAAGATTGAAGGCAATTCGGATTCAGTGGGCAAGATTTTATCTTAGATTTAGAAATGAAACATTAGATGATTAAGGAATTTTTAAACAATTGTATAAATAGTTTAATTACAATCGCTTATAATGTATTGACATTATTGTTTTCTTTGACCATTATAATTCATATTCTTTTTATCATATTGTTTTTTAATTTGCAAGTTTGGGTAATATTTAAAAAACAGACAATATATTAAAAAAAACTACAAAAATCAACATCAGTTTTTACTAAAAAATGATGTTGTTTAATGTTGAACAACATCGATTTTCATTGATTAATGAATATCAACATCAGTTTAGCATTAAACTGATGTTGTATAACATTAAACAATATCGGTTTCAATAAAAACTTATGTCAATTCACAAAAACAACATCATTTTTTACTAAAAATTGATGTTGATGTTGATTAATGAACATCAGTTTTTAGTAAAAATCGATGTGATGTTCATTAATCAACATCAATTTTTTATAAAAAATCGATATTGTTTAGCATTAAACAACATCAATTTTCAATAAAAACTGATGTTGATTCACAAAAAAAAATCACATCAGTTTTTAGTAAAAATCGATGTTGTTTCACAAAAAATCGATGTTGTATATTTTTGTTAACATCGGTTTTCTAAAACTGATGTTAACGTTGATACTTTTAACATCACTAGTTTCAACATCGATAAAAACTTATGTTAAAAGCCCAAAAAACTTATGTTAAAAGCCTATTTTCTAGTAGTGTTATTTCTCAACTTGTATATAGTTCTTACTGTGTTGATTATGTTGTTTTCCAATTAGAATTGATATTTCACCAATCTACATGACAGTAAAAGTTTGCATTACAAAGGATTATGTAGAAATATTCTGGTGAAACTCCAATTCTGATTGGCAAACACCACAAACATCTAACAAATTGTGTTTAGGTTTTGTCCAAAACTGAAACCCAAAACCCAGTTCATTGCATCACCAAATACGTCCTTATTACTATTAGGTTCTGAAGCTAATAAAAAAATTCACACGCATTCCTAGCTACAGGTCAGTAGCTAGCTAAACTCTCTCTTCACTCAATAAACAAAACACAACCACACTACACAACTTCTAAAGAAAGTGTGTGACCTCAGGAAGGGAGGCACTGTCTATGCCGTTTGTGAGCAACAGCCTAATCCTCAATCTGGAATGGGCGGAGTCGTGGGAGCTCCCGTGATCGGAGACGATAGAGCTGTCGTTGTTGGATGGGCTTTTGGCACCATATGCTTGGAAAATTTTATGTCATCGTCATGAACATTGAGGGCGATCTTGTTGAAGTTCTCCTTCAAATTGGCAATAGTGCCTCACATGATTCAAATTCCAAATGTATCCCCCGAAAAAATTCCAATGAAGGAATGAATTTTATAAATATATATATATATATGCAATTGTTGTAGCCAAAGCTTTTTTTTAAAATATATTTTTGTTTGGTAGGGGAAATGGGAGAGACTAAATCTGTGAAAGAAGACACTGCAATGTGCAATTCCTAGCAAATATCAGATGGGAAAAAATGAACAATCAATATCAAAATTATGCTAATTTTAATATTTAATTTATTTAATTTTAAAATCAAATTAACATAATTTAGAATAATTTAAATTTGATAGGTTTAACATTCATATTATTTCATCTATAAATATCATATTATTTTATTTTATCAAATCATGATAAATAGATTTTATTTTAACTTTTATAAGTATTTAAAAAAAATTATGTTTTAACTAGTACTTTGACATGTTTATAGACTATAAATACTTGCTTTTTTTTATAACTATAATCAAACTAAGTAGATATTTTCAAATTTACAAGTTATATTTTAAATTTATAATAAATTTAATTGTAAATGTTTTACCTTCGCCAAATATTTGTAGGTAGAAGTCTTTGAGTTTTATCTACATCATGTAGTTGTAGGTATAAGTTATTTAAGGTTTCACTTATACTAAGTGATTGTAGGTAGAAATCTTTTAAAATTTTACTTACACCAAACAATTGTAGGCACATGATTTTTGGAGTTTACCTACATTAAGTGTTTGTAAGTAAAATTATTTTTAAATTTTATATATTTATCATATTAATACAAGATTTTACTCATATTAAATGTTTGTAGGTAAAAGTATTTTTTAGTTTTACCTACCATAAAATATGTCTGTATGCAAAAATGTTTGTAGGTGTAAGTCTTTTTTCTTGTAATGTTTATATCCAAAAATCAACAAATATACAAAAAAAAAGGTGTTATGTTGCCAGATATTTTCCAAGTTTGTTTTGCATTTTTTTAGAAGGTGTAGCATATTCTTATTCAACATTAAAATTTGTAAAACAAATTTTTTTCAATTATCAAATGGATTGTAATTTGGATGCATGATAAGGTTAATTAAGATAGAAGAAGGTTTGAAAGATTAATTTTTTAATTGGGTTAGGGAGTTTGCAAAGTAGGCAATGGATCCAGAAGTTCAATGATTTCACGATATAATGACCAAAGAAAATTATGCCATTTATGGAGGTAGCTCACACACTACAAAAAAATAATATTTTTTCCTGTTCTTTTGTGGCGATGTCAATAAACCGTTAGAAACGTTATAATTTTTTATAAAAAAATTAACGTTCAGCACTAGTATGCGTGTCACACACCTTTCATCATTAGATACACTAGTCACTAACTCACTATGCAGGGATACAAGGGTTCAACACCTTTCATCATTATTTCACTGTACTTTATGGTATGCTGGTTTTCACACAACTTTTTCTTGACTATCCTCAACATTGTAATTAGAATCATATTAGTTGCAAATTAATTCATGCAATTTGCTTTTAATCTTCACCCAATTGATATGGATCATCTGGACTATCTTCTTGTTGTGGGAATTGCATCTTAAATTAATGTAGTAATAGCAAAGTTGCTCTGAATCGCACTCGCCTAATGTCTCTTCTCTTCTCTTCTGCTTTTGATTTCTTAGGATGCGTGCTTTGGCGCCATTCACCGCGAGCTCGACCTCTTTCAATCCATGATTCTAAAGGTAAACGGAGATTCTTCTCTTTCGCATTTTGCTCGTGTTTGGATAGTTAGGTCAATTGAAATGTTTTCGATTCACTTTTTTCCTCTTCTCAAGAGTATTGAGTCTTGTACTTGTACTTGTATCTACGGGGACGGTAAAAAATTTTAATCTACGTTCAATTAACCTAAATTTATGTTTACCAAGCAAACGCGAGGCTATATTTGTTCTAAATTATCCGAGTGTTACCGCTAGGTGTTTAATGTAAAGAACCAGGGAAAATCTATGATTTGAACATTTTTTTTTCCTATTTAGTTATGCTTTCTGTTGGCTTTTCGTTTTTCATGTTGTGGGAACACGTATTTGCTTCAGAAATCTGAAACATTGAAAGTTGATTAGAACTATTTTATAATATTATAGCTGTAATATAGTGTATGCGGAGTGTGGACTTGTTGGTTGCTCTCTCACCGAGTTCTCTACATGTTTTTTCAAATGTTTGATATAGATTTTGTGTAGTGTCTAGTAATTGTTATTTGTTGTCTTTTTTTGTACTATTATATGGCATTGTCATGCTTGGTATCGTGAAATATTTGCTTTATTGTATTCATGCAGTTCCTTCTCATGTGTGCTGAGCAATTGCCTCACATGATTCCTCTGTATGGTACCCTGGTAGAGATTTCTTCTCTCTCTCTCTCTTGAACTGTAATGGCATCTGTTATTTGTATTTTTGTATGTGGCAATATTTATCTCTTATTCTGGATGTGTATGCATGCATGAAGGTTACACAGATATGTAGTGTTCTTCTTCTCTCATTAGTCTTGTTATTTTTAGGTGTGTGGTGTGGTTGTGTTCCTTTTTCAGAGGTAGCTTTATATGGTGAAATGCAAGATATCAGTACTGGGTAAACTTAATTTATTGTTGTTGTGTTTATGACCTGTATTACGGCCTGTATCTACTTAGTATTATGGCCTGTATCTAGAATAGGACTGCTAGTTATTACTCACGACAATGTATCTGATCAACCTTATTTTTAAATTTTGGAATATTTTCTTCTTTCCATTTTATTGGAAATCCTTATATCTTTAACTTTCACACTTTTTGTTCACTATGTACTGTTAAATTTTCATTATAAATTTTATGTTGCCAGTCAACTCTGTGTCAAAGGTCTTGTCAATTAAGTATACTGACACAGACAATTTTGGTGCAGCCTATAGATGTCAATACAGTTAAAAGTTAAAACAGTTTATTAAACATACAGTTTAGTTTATTAACCTATAGCACTTGAAATTACATTTTGCAAATGCTTCTAGAGTATCTTCTTGTTGTGGAATGTTTTGTGGGTTCATACCTCAAATGTGCCATCCCTTACTGCCCAGATGGATTGACTTCAAGGAGGGAAAATATTGATTTCTATAGAGCTTCTTTGATTGCAGTGCTTTTTCATTTTCTCAATTGAAACATGTTCAAGCTGCTTATGATTTTTCTTCTCAAATCTTGTGATTTTATATTGAGTTTGGATTTTTTTACTATTATATAATGTCTAACCCATTCTATACATAACTTAGGGAAACAAAAAGACCCTCATTCGCTGCATATTCTTACATAGATAAAGGACCTAGAAATCCATTCTCTGCATAACTCTAGGAAGCAAAAATACCAACACATAAAATATATACAATAAGTGGAAAACAACCCCCCCCCCCCATGTGTATCCTAAGACTATATATATAACACCCCAATATATTGGCTTCCAAAAAATTATAAGAAACAATTTCTTCACTTGAAAATCTTTCTATTATTGTAGCAGAATCTTGAAACTAGCTCAAACCCTTGTGGCCCTCTAGGGAAACCATTGATTTCAATGTACATTCTCTTTTCATGGCTGAAGATTTCCTTTATTCTTCCACATTATTTTCATATGAACTTATGCTTTGGCATAACTGCTACTTCTACATTGAGCAAAGACAGAGGAAATTGTCTTTTGGGAAAAATGGAAATGATGATTATATATATTTATATATGTAAGAATGAGAGGAATATTGGATTTTAAATCTTATCATGAATAATTAAAACTAAAATATGTATGTGAGTTCTTGCATTTGGCCTTCTCTTCTAATTCTCCAATAACCCTTTGGTTATTTGTTACATATATAATGTGCAGAGCTGGTGGTTGTGTTTTGTGTTATTTGGTTATTTGTTACATATACTTAAAAAGTGAAGTGAGAAAAAGATCTGAGAGTGGAAAAATAATATAAAGATGGGAATATTTATATATTAAGGATTTGAATAAGAGGAAGCGAATTATAATTATAAGGAAATCAATTAAGTTGTTAAAGAAGTTTTTTATATTTCTTTCTTCAATTGAGCCAAATAAATTATTTTGGCACAATAGATTAAAATATCAAAGTTTAATGACAAGATATGTGATTGAAATGTGATGTACTACTCAGGTAAAAATTGTTGCCTTAATTCCTCAACTGTTGATCTATTCTTGATGAATGAACCTCAGTTAACATCAACAAAGAATCTGGTGCACTTAGCTCAGAGTAAGATTGTCCCATCTAGCTACTTACCAGGTTCACCTTCTCTTCATTTTCATGCTTACAAAACACTTTTCTTTCTCACTCACTCCCACTTACATTAACAACACCCAATAAGATTATATATACTCTTTAAACATGACTTTTAAATTAATTACTAATAAATATCAATCATGCATGATTAATTAGAGACGCTCTGTTGTCTATCGTGATTAATTTACAGTATGAAGGAGCTTACAAGAGTGACGGCAAACGACTGAGCAACTGGGATAACTACACTCACGGACCAGGTGTTAATATTATTAATTGAACTTAATTTGCTCACCTTTTCACTTTCATATTTTCTTTTTTTAGCTCATCTTTTGTTCAATAAAATGGATTATTTCTTAATCAATGACTATTTTCAAGTAGAAGTATAGTAATTGATGGAAGCAATGGGATATCACCATTGACCTCGTGTCTAATTATTCGTCCAAGTATTGTTATTCGGTACAATTCATGCCCCATTTTTTTTCACTCTCTTTACTAGCTGTGTTCTAGAGTTGCACAGGTTTAGACGTGCTGGATAGACAAAGCTTTGTCCAAATGGTATATTTTGGTTGTTATACTTTAAAATCAGAGCAGAATAGGACATAAGGTTAAGAAAAGTGGTATATTTTGGCATTGCTTCCTGGGTGGCCTGCACAACCTTAGCATGCTCAACAAGCTGTATGGGCTATCAAAGGGAACAAATGAGGCCATGTTTATCACCAAAGCATATCGAACTCTTCATGATAGGGGTCCATACCTTGCTGATCAAGTCCTCAAAGAACTTGAAAGCACTTTTGAATTTGTGATCTATGACAACAAGGATGGAACAATATTTGTTGCATATGTAAGTCTCTTTCTTGATCTATCATGTTAATTCACAATTCACATTCTTTTTAATAAGTGTTAGAGAACTACACCTTTGATTGGAAGGTTTTCTTGATCTACAATATACTTGGTTCTAACAAACTTAATCTTTTGACAGAAGCATTTTAAAGCTATTTATGTGTGAACACTTGCGTGGATTTATTGCATTGTTTCATAATTCTCTTCTTTACTATTGAAATAAATGAAATAGCAATATGGTTTTGCCTAAAACCTATCACTTATGATATCTCTACTCTAAATTTCCCTAGGTTCAGGTGGATGAATCATGTGTACATGCTCTTCAAGATGAAGTAATGGAAGTTGAGCATTTGCTTGTAGAACCTAGAAATGATCATGCCTCCCTGGATGGTATATTACACTTCAATGAGGTTTGAATTTGGTTTAAAAGCATGTAGTGGTATTTCTCAAATGAATTAAAGTTGTTCTTTCTAATTCTATTGCGTGAAATCCATATATTAGGAAATAACATTTTACGTTGACCATTGGCAAAAAGCTATTATTTTGGGTTTGCATTTTGTTACTGAAAAACTGGAATAAATGAAGTAAAATGATGAGGTGAAAGAATGAAGATTGCAAGGAAAAGCAAGTTGTATAAGAACTTGAATAATGTTAAATTGATATTGAATTTTCAAAGATATTAAATCAATTTTTTTTATATATTTGAGATATTATCTTGGATTAGATAAATTTTAATGGTTGATAAAGCTGTATTGTTATCTTATTATATGAGTTTTTTTATATGAGAAATATTAATGAGTTTTTTTTTTATAAAAAACATTGTTTTTGGCAACAAAAAAAATTTGTTTCTGGCAAAAAAAAAAAAAAAACGCACTTTGTGGCGGCTTTTAAATCCCAGAAATAGAAAAACATGAAAAAAAGTGAAATAAATTTGTGACAGCTTTTAGCCGTTATAATCTTTTTGACGGATTTACCAGCATTCCACTAAAAGTTGCTACAATATTTTCTGACTTCGTTACTTTTGACAATCAATCATGACCTTCAAAAATTAATTTGTGACGGCTTTTAACCACCAAAAATCACTTTTTTAGCCGCCACAAATAGATAATTTTTTTTTGTAGTGACAGTACATGTTATTATGTGTCTTTTAGATCTTAACAACTTTAATTGACATTGCTCTCAAATAAATGTTTTTTCTTATTTTTGTGAAATGAATAAATGTTAAATGATGTAGCATCGAGATCTTACTTACCTATAAACAATTACCAAGCAACACGAGATTGAAGTCTAAGTTAGGACTAAAAGATGTGGAGAATATTAATTGTTGTATGAAAGATTGCATGTTATATTACAAGATAAAAACTTAGTTATCCAAGATTTTTAAAACATTGAGATATCATATTCCTTGAAGGCATGGGTGAGAAACCACAAAGATGTGTTGATGAAAAGAATGTTATATTTTCCAATCATTCCTAGATTACAGAGATTTTTATTTCTTCACTTCTCGACATGAATAATTTATAGTGTATGTTTCCGTAACTCAATTTTTAAACTCTCAATTTTGTTGTATTTTTCATTTTGTTGGTCATTCAATTAGAGTGAGTCACACAATTATTTTTCATTACTTAATATAGTAAAAAATTTGATGATTGTTTATTATCTTTATAAAAATCGTTGGTTATCCTATTGTATTTTTAAAGGAAAAGGAAGAGTATTAAAAAAATGCGCGTTTATTAAAAAAAGAGTGTGTATCCCCTAAATTTTATTTGGATTAAGAGTAAATAAGAAGGAAATAAAAGAGAAATAGGACTAAAAAAAAAAAACTATTTTTACTAGCGGATATTTCTGGCTATCAACAGAAATCTCTAGAAACTTATGTGATTTCTAACACTTTGTATAATCGTCACAAGTTAAACTAAGAGACTCATACACAACTGAAGTTTTGTAGTTTTAATTAAAAAATGTTGTATGCCTAATGAAATTGTCTCTGTTATCTCCTAAACATATACTCGAAAACACATCGTCTCTCTTCTTTCTCTTTCGTCTTATCTCTCTTTTACACCTCCTCTGATCTGCTACCTTACCACTGATTCCGACCACCATGGGCATCATTTTCTTAATCTAAACTGATTCAACTATTCTTTTCATTGACCTTTGTCAAAGCCCATGAAATTTCCCCCAATTGAAGCCTTGAACAAACCCTAACTGTGACCTTCAAAGCCATTTCAAGCCCCCACAATAAGTATCTTATGAATGCACTTCGATCAAAGCCTTCCTCTAATGAACCACAACAAATCTTACTTTGATATGTGTTTTCTCTCTCTCTCTTCGAAGGTCAGTTCAATTTCTTCAACACTAGATCTAAATCTATGAGGCCTTTTTCCCTGTATGAGGAGTTTTGTTTAGAATGGTTTCAATTTGAACTCATAGTTTCTAAACGATTTCATTAACCTCTCCACCATTTTCTTCAACAGCTACTATATTTCCATTTTTTTAATATTTTTTCTTAGTTCGAATTTGTGGCATGGTGTATGTTGACGAGGAAGAGTAGTTTCAGTCAATATTTGCCAATACAAGTACTTCATGCAATGAGTTTGTGGTCCTCCCCTCTTTTCTTGGAGAAGATGTATTGTTCTCTTCAATTTGTTGCTCTTGTGTACATTTGGAACCTAGCATTTGATGGTGACTCGAAATTTTTCTAGGCAATAGTGAAGTTGCTCTGTGAAAACTATAAAATTAGTTATTAGTTAGTGCTTTGTTTTATGGTGGTTTGCTTTTCACATTGACATTAATTGTATGTGCCGACAAAAGAAAAAAAACATTCATTGTGTGCAACTTGTTTGTGGTTCATCCTCAGTCATTCAGCTCTTTCATCTTATAGCCTTTACCAATATTAATATTTAACTTATCCTGCTCAATGTTTTTATTTTGGAAGGCATTATCCACCTTAATGTGTTTTGCATGATATGAAGCATCAAGTTTAAGGTATAGGCTAATTCTCAGTCTCATGTTTATTTTATAATTATATTTGAGTAGTCTTTCAGTTATAAGTTATCTTTATTTTTTATTCTGGCTAATTTCCATGTAACTGATTGTGAAAATATGTCAGCTTGATCCAAGTTGATACACGTTGTGCCTTATGAGCAGGGGATGTGGGGGACTTGGACCATGAGAACTGGAAGACTAAGTTCTCTATTTTTTATTATTATGTTGATGTGAATTGTTTAATAAAGCAGGAAGGAAACAATGACTATTGGTGGTTATTGATTTGATTTCCTTCTTTTAAAAATAAAAACAAAAAAGGGTTTTGTGTCTTTTTATGACAGGCTTGTGAGCTTGGTTAAACTCAAGAAGTCCAAAAAGTTTTGAACACATGATTTTTTTTCTTAAGATAAATATGTGAACTTCACAATTACTAAGATATTATTATTTTTGGTTGCGGAAAGAATTGGCTTAAGAGGTGTAGTGTGACACTTGACTACCAAACTTGATTATATATTATTTTATGAACTATATATGTGATCTCAAATTTTTTGTTACTATTGAGTCTTCAACTATTTTCTTGAAAAGAACTACAAAGTGAATTTGTATTGAACTTATTGGTACTCTTGACTTTCTTCATTTGTTTTGATTAAGATGTTTAAGCCTTTCATTGCCTTCTTGTTGTGTCGTAACTTAAGTTGGTTCGATAGGATTGACACGTCACTTGCACATATTTTATTTCACTTGAAATGGGTTCACACTTTGTAATGTACCTAGCTAAGTTGAAAGGTTTGATCATGACTTATTTCAAATCTATCATGTTTACTAAGTTGCCTGAATATATTCTCATCGAATGAGATATAGTTGCTTCACATACTATAATAAATTATTCTAGTCATCAAGACTACATATATTTGCCAACATACTAAATATGTTTCTTTCATAATTTAGTTCCATTATGTCTAGTGTCTTGCTTGTTTCATTGTTCTAGAACCAACCTCCACACTAAATACCATTTGTTTTTGTTTCAGCCTGATTTTTAATGTATGGTGCAATTCACAGTTTTCCATGAAACTGAATTTTCTGGTACACTTATGAGATGTACTTTGCTTCTTTTTCAGTAAATTCAAATAAGGATTACCCTTACTTGGTGTGGAGAGATCGTAAACTTCGTTAGTTGATTTATTTCCATTTTTCAACTTCTACATTCTACCGATCCCCAATTTTCCATGACATTCCAAACCATTTGACAGAGTTTTTGGCTCTAAACGCATTTTTGATACATTTACAAGATTGTTATTTGTAGATTTATCTTTGTGCTCCAAGGTGTTGTCACCCTCACTAATGTAGCTGGTGTTAACCAACTACTCAAGGTAATAACTAATAAGTTTACTATTATTTGTAAATGGAGCTTGCATGCACCTTTAATTTTTAATTTAAGTAATATGCATAGTTATCAATAGCGGTTGGAGCGGCCGCTATAGCGGCGGGGCAGAGCGGAGCGGCGGGGCACCGCTACGGTGGGGTCTGTAGCGGTGCGGTTTGGGATTGCGGGCGATGCGGCCGCTACAGGGAAGCTCTGTCGCGGGTGTCGCGGGCGCAATTTGCAAGAACGCTGTCTGAAATGTCGAAACTGCCCAAAATTAAGTGATTTAGGTTTTCATCTTCTCCCTCTGTCGAAATCGAAACTCCCTCTGTGCTCTCTTCTCTCTGCCGAAACTCCCTCGAAGGCTCGAACGGTAGCGGTTCCCTCTTCTCCCTCCGCGCGGCCTTGGTTGCCTCTTCTCCCTCCGGCGACCTCCGACGACCATCCTTCTTCTCTCCCTTGCAGCTCCGTCTCCACTCTCCATCAAGGTGTGACCTTTTTTTCTTTCTCTTTCTCCTTTCTCTTTCTTTCTTCTCCTTTCTCACTTGTACGTTTCTTTTTCTTTTTCTTTTCCTTTTCTTTTTCATTTTCATTTTCGTCATCACTTCCTGTTTCTTTTTTTTTTTACCTTTTCTTCACCTCTTCTGTTTCTTTTTTTTTGTTTCTTTTTCTTTTCCTTTTCTTTTTCATTTTCGTTTCATCACTTCCTG
>PYAF01006309.1:81817-93699 GCA_007407185.1 Glycine tomentella | reverse complement strand
TGTTGCTCAGATGTTTTGTATTTTGTTTTGGTTATGGATTTTGATGTACCCTGAGGGGATATTGTATAGTTTTGTACTGTACAGAGGAACTTATATGTATATTCACCATATTATAGTGTACAGTGTTATACAGATGACATTTGATGATGTCACTTTTAGTATATGCTTCCAAACTGCTTAAACTCTGATTGATTATCTGCTTAATTATGATGTGTGTTTGGTAATGACCCTAATTAGTGGATTGGGGCGTTACAATTTGAAAAGGGGTTTCCTGGGTGGATGTATGTGTTGTGGTTCGGAGCGCCCACAGAACGTAATACAATTGTTCCACCCAATTATTCCCGGCTTCGTGCATTCGCTTCCTAAGTCCCTCCAAGATCACCTTATTGGCTGCCTCGGCCTGTCCGTTCGATTGTGGGTGTTCTACAGAGGAGAAGTCATGTTTGATGTGGAATCCGATCATCATTTCTCCGAACCGCTTATCAGTGAACTGGGTTCCATTATCCGTGACAATTTCGGCCAGGATCTCGAACCTAGAGATGATGTTTCTTTCAAAAAATTTCTGGACTCGGGTCGAGGTGATGGTGGCCAACGGCTCAGCTTCTATCCATTTCGTGAAATAATCGATGGCTACGATAAGCCATTTGAGTTGTCATTCTGCTGGTTTGAACGGTCCTAAGAGATCAATTCCCCACTTGTAAAAAGGCCAAGGAGATGTGATGGTTGTCAGCTCGGATTGGAGCAACCGTACGATCCTAGCGTGCTTTTGGTAACTTTCGCATCTCCTGACGTGTTGTTGGGCGTCCGTCTTCATCGTCGACCAGTAGTACCCTGCCCGTAAGGCTTTCATTGCTAATGCCTTTGCTCCCATATGTTGGTTGTTGATGCCCTCGTGGATTTCGGTTAATACGTATTCGGTTTGATTAGGGCCTAGACAAAGCAGCATAGGTGCATGTGGGCTTTTACGATACAATTCTCCGTCCTGGACGGTATACATGGTCGCACGTCAGATCAGTTGCTATGCTTCTACGGCGTCATCTGGTGTTACCCCCTGCTCCAAGTATCTAATTATTGGTGTCCTCCAATCCGCGCCTGCCGAGATCATCAAGATACACGTTGGTTGGAACAATTCATGCTAGATGCCGTCCTGTGATTGCTCGTGCCTTTCATGCTTTCCAGTTTGGATAGAATGTCGGCTCTCGCGTTTTCCTCCCTAGGGATATGGGAGATTACTACTTCGTCGAATTCAGCTATTGATGTGCTGCTAACACATCTTAGTTTTTAGAATTAATTTAGTTATAATTCAATTAATAATTAGGAATATAGGCTAGAATTAGTTAAGTTTATTTATTTATTTGTTATCATCTCATTTTATTACTATTTTGTTAATTCAAAGCCAAAAAGAGGAGAAAAGAAGTAAAAAAGAAAAGACTGAAGCTCTCGAACCAGCTGCGCGAGTAGCGCCGCATCCCACGCTGTTAGCGCCAGAAGGTCTGGAAAGAACCCTTAATTCGAACATCTCATGAGATCATCGTGAGATACCGCGCTATCAGCGCCACAGTGATTCTGTTTCCAAATTTAAAAATTATTTGGCACGAAAATAAGAAAGGAAAAGGGGTTTTATTACCTTAATTTATTCGAACATCTCACGTGATTAGCGTGAGATACCGTGCGATCAGCGCCACAGTGATTCTGTTTCCTGATTTAAAAATTATTTGGCACAAAAATAAGAAAGGAAAAAGGGTTTTATTACCTTAATTAAATGGAGAATGTGCAAGGATAAAAAGGAGGCTTCTGGACTGAAGAAACACACCCTTGGACACAAAAACACAGTGGAGAGAAGATCAAGACCAGAGATTGAACAAGGATTAATGCTTCTGTTTTCTTTGTATTCTTTGAGGTTAGACATGAACATGTCTGGCTAATTTCCTTTATTGTGGTTAGGACCAAGAACCAATGTGAACTCCTCTGTAATTTGATTGGTATTAATATGAGATTATTATGATTGCTTTGTTTTACTCTGTTCTTCATTGTTATATTCTTTCTTAGAATTGGCCATTCTATTTAAGTTCTGAGAGTTAGGGTTTGCAATAGGGATGATGGGATTCTAATTTCTGACATGAGTAAAATAACAGTTTTTACATTGCCTAGGGATAGGGATGTATAATTGCATAACTTATAATATAATCTTTTAAAAGCTTCGCTTGATAGGAATCACTAAGGGATTAGGGTTTTTGGTCAGGTTAAAGGGTTAATTCGCTAAGGGATTAAGGATTAACTAAATTAGAAAAGATATATTCTCTGAGTAATCGGAAACAATTGAAATTGATAACCAGTTAAGTGAAAGAGGTAGGAATCAAAGGAGATTGTGTTCTAACCACAATTATTTCTCTCATTGTTTTACAACTCGTTTAATTCGCTTTTAAATTCCTTTTAATTTCTGTTATTTATTTAATTGTTTAATTCCACAACACAACAACACTTCCTCAAAAACAATTTATTTTTCTTCCAATCGCTTAGATTGTGAGTTACCATAAAATTAGAATCAATCTTTGTGGATACGATACTCTACTTACTCACTCTATTACTTGAAACGAACGGTGCACTTGCCGTTTCGCAACAAGTTTTTGGCGCCGTTGCCGGGGGTTGATATAACTGATTTTATAGTAATTTTAATCTTTGTGATTGGAAAGCCTTTGTTACTAATTGTTTCTTTGAGTTTATGCGAGGTGCAGTTAATCCTGATCATCTACAGTACGATCCTGAGATAGAGAGAACTGCTAGAAGGAACAGGAAACTAGCCAGACAAAGGAGGAGAGAGGCAGGAAATTTCGATTTTGATTCAATACCTAAATTAGAATCAGACGTAGAAATGGTTGAAGGAAGGAATAATCAGCCAAGACCAGAAGACAAACTAATGGAGGATATTCTGGCTCCAATGTTCACAAGACCAAACTCCAGTATTGTCAGACCACCAATCCAAGCAAATCACTTTGATATTAATCCTTCGTTGATTGCATTGGTGGAAAGCAGTCAGTTTGGTGGGGAAGACTATGAAGACCCCCATGACTTTATTGACAGATTTCTGAGAATTTGTGATACCATCAGACATCAAGGGGTTTCAGATGATGCTATCAGATTAAGTTTATTCCCTTTTGCTGTTAAGGGAAATGCACTCAGATGGTTAAACCGACAAACATCAAATAGCATCACCACTTAAGAAGAACTAGTCTCAAGATTTTTTTCCCAATACTTCTCCATGGACAAATATATCAGGTTGGTAAATGAGATTACCAACTTCACTCAGAATGGAAGAGAGACCTTATGCGCAGCCTGGAACAGATTCCAGGAATTAATCAGGATATGCCCGCAATATGACATGCCTGTGGGTAAGCAGGTACGTATTTTCTTTAATGGTATGACTCCTGAGTCACGTATGATTGTTAATGTTGCAGCAGGAGGTTCAATAAGATCAAAGACAACATCTCAAACTTATGAGCTGATTAATTCTCTAGCCCATAATGAAAATGAAAGCATTACGGTTCAGCCAAAGAGAGAACTTATCCAATTGGGCAGCAATGATGCCATGCTGGCAGAGCAGAAAATATTGGCCCAGTAGCTGGCCAAATTAACTGAAAAGATAGACAAACTTCAAGTCTCTGTCGCTCAAGTTTCATTCAGCAGAATGCCACAGGTCATCTGTGAATATTGTTAAGGTGAGCATGAATCTAATGAATGTCCTATTCTTATAGGAGTTGACCCAATGCAGGTAAATGGCATATGGAATGATCAGAGACCACAACAACAGTATCAGAGAAATCAGAACTTTGCTTTGGGAAACAATTACCAGAGAAAATTCCAAGGAGGAGGGTTAGATTATAAATCTAACAACTATCTACAGCCTCCTCCCATTCCAACCAAAGATATTTCTGAACTTGAGAAAGTCGTGATGCAGCTGTAAAAAACGACTACTGAGCACCTCCAAAGAAACAATGGGATTTTTCTCGTTTTGAGAAACCTCCCTACCCAGTGCAGTCCAAGCAACAAATTCAAAAGCAACAGTTTTCCAGGTTTTTAGACATGTTTAAGAAATTACACATTAATATTCCATTTGGTGAGGCATTAGCTAACATGCCTAATTATGCAAAATTTATGAAATAACTGTTGTCTAGAAAACATAAACTGCAGGACTGTGAAACTATTGCACTTATTGAAGAGTACAATGCTATCATACAGAGGAAGCTTCCACAAAAGCTAAAAGACCCAGGAAGCTTCAATATCCCTATTGCAATAGGGAATATTAATGTGGGAAGAGCATTATATGACCTTGGGGCAAGCATAAATTTAATGCCATTATCAGTTTGTAAGTCCCTTGGTATTTCTAAATTGAAACCCACCAAAGTTTCTCTACAACTTGTAGATCGCTCACTGAGAAAGCCTACAGGAGTCATTGAAGATGTTCTGGTTAAAGTTGATAAATTTATTTTTCCTGCAGACTTTATAGTCTTAGATATGGATGGTGAAAGTGAAATACCTCTTCTTTTAGGTAGATCATTTTTAGCTACACCTAGGGCTTTAATTGATGTAGAGCAGGGCAAATTAGAACTTAGGATGGATAATGAATCTGTTGTTTTTAATGTTTTTGATACTATGAAAAATCCATCTGACAAACATGATTGTTCGAGGCTAGATGATCTGGATAATGTAATTTGTGCAGGTCAGCCAAAGGAAGAAAAACTTAAAGAGGAGCTGGAAATTCAAAGCCAAGAGACCATACAAGAAGCTGCTGAGGTAGTAATAGAAGTGCTTGATAAGAAAGAAGAAGATATCCCCGTTGGAGCACCAAAAGTTAAGCTGAAAAGAATTCTAGAAAAGATGGTGGGGACATCTAGAAAGGATTGGACTAAAAAGCTTGATGATGCGCTTGGGGCATATCAGATTGCAGGCAAAACACATGTAGCCACAGGTGAGAATGCTAGGACCTATAAGGAGAAGACCAAGAAGTGGCATAACAATAAAATTCGCCAAAAAGAATTTGAGCCAGGACAACAGGTATTACTCTCCAAATTTCGCCTAAAGCTTTCTCCAGGTAAGTTAAAACTCTATTGGTCTGGTCCATTCTTGGTACGAAAGATTTGTCCTTATGGAATAGAAATCTATCCTTTAGACAATGACAAGTCTTTTAAAGTTAACAGATGTCAGCTAAAGCTTTACGTTGGAGGCCAAGTGAATAGGAATACAATTTCTCTTCCACTAAATTCATTTGATGATTAAAAGAATGGTGTGTCAGGCTCGCGACGTTAAACAAGTGCTACTTGGAAGGCAATCCAAGGGTCTAAAGTTATTGTTTTTAATTTTGTGCAAGTTTTGATTTAATTAAATGTTTAATGATTAGTTCTTCTAAAGTAGACTTAGGATAGAAAAAGTTAAAGCATGAAAGAGGTGTGTGAACATTCGAATCTCCCACGCTAACCGCGTGGATTATGGCGCTACTCGCGCCAGATGCTGAAAATTTCCCAATAGAATCGAATTGACCACGCTGATCGCATGGCCTATGGCGCTACTCGCGCCACATATTCGAACCCAAGCTCCTTCATTTCAATTACAGCGCTGATCGTGTGGAGTATGGCGCCACTAGCACTAGATGTTCAAGAGGACAGGCCTATATTCAGAATTGACGCGATTAGCGTCAGTATTGGCGCGATTCGTGTGAAGGCGTCACTTAAAAAAAATTAAAAAAATAATAATAAAAAAAGAGGTTGTCCACAAAATTTTCATTTAAATCCCTATGTTCTGGATTTAAATCTGGGAATTGCCAAGTCTAGTACCCATATTAGTTTTGCATTGCAATATTTAGTGGTTGCTTTTCTGAGTTTCAGGGTAAACAGATTGAGAAAGACAAGAAGAAAAGTACTGCTGCATTTGGCAGCAAAGAGACAGACTAGGACCATTTATTTTTCTTGTTTTAATTTTATTTTTCTTGTTGGTTGAATGCTTGATGAATTTAGGTTAGTTGTTTTATTATTAAATTGTTTGAGTGTGTTCTGTTTGGATCAATGTTCGTTCTGGTTGTGATTTCTCAAATAATGCATACGCGATTGAGTATTTAGCAGTGCATAATCCTTTTTAGTTATTGCTGAGGACAGCAATTTTCTAAATCTGGGAATGAGCACATATGCATTATTTGAAGAATCACATTCAAGAGACAAAGGATGTCTAACAGAAATTTTTTTTAGTGTCTTTAATTATTTCAATAAGGTTAGAAGTATATCTATTTTTTCTCATAATTAGAATTGTGGAATCAGTGATGAATTGGATATCTCTGTTAAGAAGCATGAGTGAAATGAAATATAGCATGGATTACACGAAACATGATTGGAATTGTGATTGTTGGTATGTTGATGCTCATGTTGAAGTTAAAATGATGCTTGATATGAAGTTAACAGAGTCTAGCTTGAGATTGTAGCCTGTGAGGATTGAGCCCATACAAATTTATTTTTCTTGGAGAGACCTCACTTTGATAGTACTCTAGAACTTGATCTGTTTCTCTGGATGCATGTATATTCTGATATGATTAAGGCAGTTTATTCTTTTAAGCCAGAGCCAAATTGACTCACCTTCAAAATTTTCCATTGTCTCCCCTTTTGAGCCTAAGCCTTTTCATTCATATACCTAACATTTAAACCATATTCCTTGACTACCCTACTTGAGATTGGAGGAAGAAAGAATTAGAACCAAGACTACTAGATATTAGGAAAAAGGAAAGAAAAGGGTAAGAAGAAAGACAAAGATACCCAAGAAGACAATTTTGGTTTGATGTTGAAATGCCAACAGAACAGATCTGGCAAAAATCAAATCTAGTGAAGAATACAGTTGGGAAATAACAAGTCTGAAATACCAGCTGGTGGATTTAAATGTATTTTCTCATTATTATATTCTCTCTGTTACAGTGTTTTGAAGAAGGAAAAATAAGAGAAAATAAAAGATAAAAGAAATAGAGACAAAGAAAGATCAGATGTATAAAGATAGACATGAGAATAAGAGTGATAGACTGACTAAGTGGACTTGACTAATTCTGATAAAATCAAATCTCAATTTTAGCTACTATCTAAAATTTTTCCTACCCTTAAGCCATGTCAAGTTATAATCTTATAAAGACCTTTTGATTAGTTGTGCATGCATTTATGTTTTTTCTCTTATGGAACTTGAGAATATGGTCAAGCCTATGGTAGTGCTACGACTGTGTTGGATTGAGTGATTATAATAACCCTTATACACTTGAGTGTTGAGTGAAATAGATATATCTTTGTGAGAAGTACTCAAGTCTGACTCTTACAGTTGATGGAATTGAAAAGTATTGTTGAAACTTTGATGTGAAAATTGATTGTACTCAGCATTATGATTCTAGGATTGTTAAATGTGATGTTATGTTTGATTGTTGATCCTTGCTTCCATCTTGAGATTCTATTTGTTGCTAAGGACGACAATGTCTAAATCTGGGAATTAACTATCACCTCTTTGACCTTTGCCAAATATTTGATCAGCAAAGGTCCTTTGGCCTGGTATTTTCCCTCAATCTGAGACGCCACAAGTTGGGAGTCCGTGAATACATTCAGCTTTTGAGCTCCCTGTTCACTGGCGGACTTTAGTCCGGCTATTAATGCTTCATACTCGGCCTGATTACTGGAGGTCGGGAAATTGAGTTGTAAGGATTGCTCAATGGATATCCCCTGGGACTTTCTATGATTATCCCTGCTCTGCTCCCCTTCGCATTGGATGATCCATCCACATATAGAGTCCAGGCTTCTTTAAGCTCCGAGGTCGGGGTGAGCTCGACCAAGAAGTCAGCTAGAGCTTGAGATTTGATAGCGTGCCGAGATTCGTACTTCAGGTCAAACTCGGATAGCTGAATTGCCCAACTCATCATCCGGCCAGCCAGATCCGACTTATGTAAAACTTGCCGAATTGGTTGGTCGGTACGTATGAGGATGGTATGGCTCTGGAAATACGGTCGGAGTCGTTTAGTCGCCACCAGTAGTGCGAAAGCCACTTTCTCCAACTTTTGGTATCTCAACTCGGAATTTTTGAGAGCTCGGCACACGAAGTATACTGGAAGCTGAGTCTTTCCGAATTCTCTAACTAGCACGGCACTTACCGCCTCTTCTCTTACGGACAAATACAAGATCAGTGTTCTGTGTGAATAGAAAAGAGAGAGTCAATGTGTGTACCTTTCTCCATGGAAGATGCTTCTATTTATAGGATACTAACCTCAGAATCAAGAAAGAGATATTACCCATGAAACGTACCGAGAATCTCAGAAAATTGGTAATCATGGCCGTGAACGGTTCCTGAACGGTTAGCACCACCCTCTCACTACTAGAATTGACTCAATAATACCTTTTGACTAAGTCTTACTGGGCCTCTTATTATCCAGCCCAAATATCCGTAACATTATTCATCACAATATTTAGCAATTTCTTATTTCCTTTTTTTTTTTTACTCTGCCCCTCCATTATTGTCTTTTTAGCATTAAGGAACTACAAGAAGAAAAATTGCCTTTAGATAGAGTCTAAAAAGTCAGTCGCTAAAGTTAAGGAATTGCGTGCCTTTGATGCAACAGTTGTTTGTCCTGTATAGTCACCTGAAATAACTAGTCTTTTTGTATTATACTGTACTACTATAAGGACTGGTGTTAAGAGGCTCTGTGCTGAACTTACCTCAAATTAATGCAAATTGACTTCTTCACGAAATATGGTTAGCAGAGGGATGGATGGAATTATTTGTCTATTAGAGAAGTCAAATTGATTGATTATTACCTGGGAAGAGGAGCTGCATTAAAGTTATCGTAATCTGTAAGTCATATCTTCTAACATGGATTAGTAACAAGATTTCCAAGCGGAAATCCTAGTAGAGCCACAAGAAATTCAAGATTCGGAGCAAATCTATAAGAAAGGTGTAAAAATTGTTTCTGACCAAGATAATTTTAAAAGTGCAAAAGGTGTGTGCAGCATTACAAGGATAGAAAGCCATGAATATAATAATCAATGGTGCCTCACTAATTGATAATCTTTTCTATTTTTTAGGACATAAGCCTCCTAATTAACCACTCTGTCTTGTGGTGAAAAATTTGATAGAGGAGTCTCGGTCTCACTCACACAGGTTTTCAACTATTCATAGTTATGATACAATGAATAAGTACTCTGTTGTTTCTTTCTTGGCTGAAGGAGAAAGTAATTGCAATGGATCAATTTCAGGAAAATCAATCAATCAATTTCACTAAAATAAATACAAACAAGTTTGACCCTATTTCAGGAACCAATCAAGTTTGACCCTATTTCAAGACTAACTTAGAGGTAAGTTTGTTATAAATAAGGGTTACTCTTAGATGAAACAGGTACACACCACTCGTTTTCTCTTCTCTTTTCCATTAACATTGTGCACACACCTCACCCCACTGGTTGAGTATTGCTTCGTACATAATGATCATATTTCTGGAGGTATTTCTCTTCCATAGATACCTTAAGAGAGAGTTTGATCCAATACCAAAATCATCAGCTTCCTTGTTGGACACACCTGTTCGTAAAAGACAGAATAGCTACATTAATATGTACAACTATGCTGCATCAATATGTAATTATTGGAAACCAGATGCATCAATGACTCATCAGTTGAAGGGGTCCACCATCAATGCACTGACTGTTCATCAGTGCTAATTCTTATCAATATCCACTTCACTTATTGGTGGAGTCAAAGAGATGTGCCATTCTTGTTGTGTTTAAAGTCTTATATAGGGTGAACATTGAGTTTCATATCTAGAGAATATGGAATGAATTACTAAAATTTATTATTCTTGATACTGACTTTATCTTCTTTTCTCGGTCCTTCACTGATAACAATTCATTATTTATTGTAGCCCCAATGGAGCTTATAGTTCTGGTTTCAAACCAATAACCCATCAGGTGATCTTAAGACATGTTCAAATATATTTACTTCTTTGATGGTAAGGATAAGAATCTGTTTATCTGTCTTATTATTTAACTCTTATTTTTTATGCTTGATCTATCTATCTATCTTCTCCTTAAAGATTAATCAGACTAATATGAGATGGAGTTATTGTTGATTATATTAATTATTCAAATATATTTTTGTTTTTTTGGGGGGGTTGGGGGAGAGATTAAGGAACTAATTAAGAATTATTGTAGCAGAAAAGTTTTGTTATTATAGCATTTCTTGAGGGATTTGTTTTGTTAGTCTATAAGAAGATATTTCTTTCTTTCCAGGTAGTTTAGCTTGGCTGCTATTACTGAAGTTGCAGTTTTAAACGATTTCTGGCTTCAAGGGTGACAATGAATAATCAACAGTTGGAATTTGGGAGGACTGTCTCAAGTATGCTATGATCCTTAATTTCATACTCTCATGTATTTAACTGATTTTCTGGTATTAAAATCAATCGTTTACTTTCTTTTTTACTAATTCACTCCCCCCTCTTAAGTAAGGATAAGAATAAATATTGATTAAGGGTATGCCTAAAAAATTTATAATCAATACTTCATTGGTTTTCCGTTTGTTAATGTCCCAAAGCACATTTAACCCAATCCATCGATAGTGTTATTCAACTGAACATCCGTTTGAAGCTTCTTAATGAAAAATCAAACATACTTTTAATAGATAAAACTCCGGAGCATTTGAATCCATATTTTTTTTTTATTGAAGTTGGAATGATTGATCCTGATAAAACTCCGGAGCTATTTGATATATTTTGGTCTCATATACAAGTAAAGTCCAACTAACTTTTACTATATATAATGAGATTATATCTAAAATATCCTTTATTTAATTAAGATTTTATTATTCATTGGTGATTATTTTTATCCTTGATATTAATTATTAAGTTTCAATTTTGACCCAAAATGGGATCATTCATATCCCTTTAAACTATTTTTTATCATAATTTTTTTTTTGGTAAGGTTAATATTTTTTTGGTAAGGTATTTTGGTCATAAATTCTAATTATATTGATATTAAAAAATTTGACCAGAAATTCTAATTAAATTGGTCCCTTTTTATTTTCATTTAATGTTATTAAATATTAATAAATTGGTTTTAAAAAAGACAAAACAATGTATTAGCAATGACACTTTGATCATAAATTAAATTAGTTATTGTTAGAATTCAAAATAGAACAAATTACACGAACACTTACTTAGGTTTCTTCAAATTACTTATACACAATAGAATACTCATTTTGTTTAATATTTATAAAATCTCCCTTACAGGGAGGATCAATGTACTCCCTCTTTAAAATTTAATAACTTTAATTATTTGAAAGTTTTGGTAGATTATTTTAAAATTTTTAAACTTTTAGACGAATGTTATAAATGCTTTATTAAAATTATGAATAGTTGACATTAAACAATTATAGTACAATTGTTAGTTCTAAACTTCTAATTATTGAAATTGTTATAAATATTTTTTTTTTGAAATTTTAAAGTTTCAAAGAAATATAAATATTTTTTGGGTTAAGTTAATAATGTCAAAATTTTACTAGTTTTTATTATTAACATTTGTTATAAATACGTTCTTATAATTTTAATTTTTTTTATAAATGTCTTTTTGAAACTGGTAATAGTTGATATTATTTTTTTGAAAAAATATAACTGACTTTTTGAAATTTTAAGCTTTTAAATAAATACTTTTTTGAAAATGAGAATAGTTGAAGTTAAATTAGTAATTATAAACAAAATTTTAAATCATTCTGAAATATATTAGTAATTATAAATATTTATTATTAATAAATCAGTTCTTAAACCTTATTCATATGACAAATATTTTTAATTTATTTATATATTATTGCATATAATTTTTTAAAAAAAATAATATCAA
>PYAF01006309.1:33729-56030 GCA_007407185.1 Glycine tomentella | reverse complement strand
TTGCAAGAAAACTCTTAAGGTTATGTTTAGCACTTTTATAGAATTTTCTAATAACTAGAATGGTTCAAATTGAATTTTATTTTAAAATGTGTGTTAAGTGCTAAATATCTCTCTATATAGTGAATTATAGTTTCCTAAGCATCCTTAAATATTTCCTTAAATCCATCCTTAACTAAATAAAATATCGGGGTGTTACATATGCTATTTAAACCTGATCAAGTTAAAATGTAGAGATAGTTGGTTGAAAAATCAAACATCTACATGTAGCAAACTAATCTTTGCCAGGAATAAGTTCATGGATTAAAACCCAGAACATTTTGCAAAGATAAAACGAATCTTTGTACAATATAATGCCTGATCGTTAAAACCAGATGGATATTTATGTGGACTGCGAAAAATATTTTTGATTTTGGCCAAATCATCTAATAAAATCCAATATAATATGGATTTATGTACTTGTAAGAAAAATTTTAAAGAACGGGTTGCAGTTAAACGTTAAGTATAATAAACAAAGTAAACCGGGAAGGAGCCCAGCAATGTTCAATACAAATTCAAACGGGGCTCAAAGGCCCCAACAAGAAAAAGAAGATTACAAATCCCAAGCTATCCGAGATTGAGCTTGGTCGTCAGCTTGATTGCCAGGTGTCATATCCTCCTCCCTGTGGGTTTGACCTTCATCTATTTCAGTCATTGAATCTTCGCAAGGAGAAGGAAGGGACATTAACTTGTCATCACTAACGAATGCTTTGAAGTGCATACCTGAGGTATTAAGCTCAATCCCGGGATTCAAAAGGCGAATATGCTCCAACGCATTATTAAAGGACCCTCCACGGCTCCAGAAAGCTGGGACCTTACATACTCCAGCTCCACATCAGTTTGTTTTTGCATTTGGATCTGCTTGTCATACAACACGTTCAATTCCTTTAAATTCTGAATGGTGACAACATTCCTTGTCCGCAAATTTTCCAAATCAGACTGCAACTTTGCCGCAGTATTTCGAGCCCTCTCTGCTTCTTCATGGGATGCTTGAAGCTCTTTAGCAGCAATGCTTTGAGCCATAAGCAATTCTTCACGGATCTTCTTTATTTCCGCACGAGATGCTTGCAGCTCTTCTGCAGCAGTGCTTTGAACTACAAGGAGTTCCTCATGAATCTTTTTTGCTTCTTTCCTAGAGGCTTGAAGCTCATTGACTGTTCTAGCATACCTAGTATTCACAGTCACTAAACTATGAACCAGGGATGCACACTTCATAGCAATAAGTTCTATACAGTTGAGCTCTTGAATGTCGGCCTCCGAGAAAAGAACTGAATCCGCAAAGCGTTTGGGTGCGCGAACAACACAGAAAAATTCATCAGTAATACCCTTATCCCGGAGGGAACCAGGTAACAATCCAGTTGTGGCAGAAGCAGAGGTATCTGGATATGGTGGAGGGGCGACTGGTTGGGGGTGAGGTTACTGTTGGAGCAGGTGCAGCCGGAGTAGCTGGAGCCTTATCCCTTGAGGCCTCGGAAACAGGTGTCGGGACAGAAGCTACAGCCTTACCCTTTTGTGCCTTAGAAAGCTTTCTCTTCTTTGACCCAGGACATGTGGTCGTGGAAATTTTCCCTCGCACCAAAGCATTCAGAAAAGAAGGGGGTTGAGATTGCCTTGGTGGATTGTTGGAAGTCGAGGTGGGTCGGCTGCTTTCTCGGCACCGAAAGCCGGATTTGAAGATATCAATTGCTTTCCCAAATCAGCAACTGAGAAAGAAAAGCAAAGAAACAATTAAAACAAGCAAAGTTATGTACAAACATAGAAAAATGGATAAAATCGTACTCGATTGTGTGTGAATAAAGGAAGCTACGTTAGGAGGACCATGAGCTTCCTGATAGGCAGCTATCCGGGTTATCGAGAAAACGTTAGCATCCGATAAATCTGTCTCCTTGAAATGATAGGATGAAGGAGGAAGGTTGTGATGGGCACAAGACCAGTAGAGTGGAAATTTCCATTCCACGTCCCTAGACTCGAAAGAACAAAGAAAAGAAAGTTGTTTGCCGAATTCGGCAGCAACTTTGAAGTATTTATTCTTGAAGTTGAAAGAATCTGTATATACCTTACAGAGCTTACGCTCTGTATGACCTCGGATGGAAGTCCATCCTTTCCTGTTCGGGGGCTCTTTACTCGTCCTACCAGTCTGTACAATAAAGTAATAAAAGAAAAGGGGAACTATACAGGGAATTTCTAAATATTCACAAAAATGCTCAAAAGCTTTAATGAAGCCCCAGCTACTTGGATGAATTTGTGAGGGTGCCACATGAAGATGATTCAAAACATTCATCTGAAACTCGGACAAAGGAAATCAGATCCCTATCCGGGTTATTACATCTTTGTAGAAAAAGAAAAAAGAAGGATCATTCCCCTCCCTTGAAGAGCAGATAGGCTCATCCTTAGTAGGGGGTGTATGACAAACTTTTTCTGATTCCCAACCGGAAGTGCAGCAACGTCCTCCGAGTTAAGCTCGGACAACGTCCGCAGAACCACATGGGTCACCCACGGGAATTTAGAAGACAAGGCAAGACAAGGGGAACTCGGATGTGATTCGGTGGATTGAGACTCGACAACTTGTTCCAACGACGGGTCCATAAATACCTACGTCAAACAAATGAAAATGATTAAAACAGTGACATACCTGAGGAAGAATGGCTTGGTTTGCAAGGAGAATTTGTCGGACTAGACGAGTCATCCGAGATAAGGATAGGGTTACTACATCCATCGACACCTTAACAGAAGTAAGGGGACTACTCATACTGGGCGTTGGGAGACTTGGTTTAGGGATAACAATCGGATTGTGACGGCAAGACCTAAGTATCGAATCAGCCATAGAATCACAGCTGGACTCTACGAGTTTGGTACTCTCATAAACACAATTGAAGCACGGTTCAAACTGGGTTACAAAGTTAGACTCTGAAGAAAGGGGGACCCGACCTTGGGAAAACAAAGAACCCGGGTACTGCAAGTCAAGGCCTAGAGAACAAGGGGACAGATTGTTAAGGGAATCCCTAACGTCAAACCAAACCCTAGTAGTATCTAAAGGAAGTTTGTTTTCTGGAATTTCGACTTTCTTTTTTTTTTTCACTAACGCCACGAGTATGAGAGTGAAACAAAGCTTTTTCCCTTTCTTCTTCAGAAAGGGGAAGACCAAACAACCAATACCCAACCCTAGGTGAAATGGTTTGGCGTTATCTAGCTTTTCCTTCAGGGAACATGCTCATTATAGACAATGAAGATAGAATGTTACAAGGAAATTGTTCGAAGAACTGAAATATTTGCAACAAAGAAACGACAAAGAAACCAGACCCAGAAAATGACCAAAGATTGAAGTCACCTCAAGAAGACTCGACAAATTATAATCAAAACGAAAGCGCAAACAAGTAGTTTAATGATAATAGGGATACCTATGTTCATGAAGATTTCGTAAACTCTAAGTGATAAAACACTAGAAAAGGCAGAGGCGGAAGTTTAGAAAACACAAGATATTCAGAAAGAAGTGACGAACCAAGAAGATACAAATGCTAGTGCAAGAAGATATATATAAACATAAAGCACGATACAAAAGTAACTGTCAGATTCGTGCGAAACGTGGCGTAATCGTCAGATGTGCGTGCAAGCGTAACCGTCAAACGTGTGCAAAACGTCGCGTCTGGGGGCAAAAAAGACTAATCAGTTTAAAAATTCATAATTAGCGCGCAGTATGAAATGACATAGCATTAAATGCGAGTATGTATTAAAAGGAAAAAACTGCACGTAATGATAAGACAACTATAAAAGCGATTTCAAATCCGACATCCCTCATCCCTTATATAAGACATGTGGGGCCCTTCGTGTGTGTTCAAATCCAGGGGACCAAGATTATACAAATATAGGAGGATTAAAGCGCACACAGTACTCAGATATGAACAGTCACAACTACAATAAAGAAACAATCTGAAATATACGACAAACCGAGATATAAATGTGTACTGGTCCTCCGGGATACAAATGTTGTACCGGTCCTCCGAAATAAAAATGCTACACTGATACCCCAGGATAAAATGATAAAGCAATCATCATCAATGAAAGAAGCACATCCACAAGCCAATTGAGGGAAACAATGTGTGCAAATCCGAACCCGTCAGAGCTAGGAAACAGGATTGTCTTCAATAATACATCCCGACAGTCTAGAAGCCTAGACAGTCGGGTTGGGGGACAACTATTATAGACCCCAACATATGGGCCTAATAAGACGTCCCACCACAACGAGACCCATTAAGGGTCCATCGATTCAGAATCTCAACAATAACTGGAGAGATCTTAACAATGTGAAAATATCGTGATCCCAACAACCAGAGATTATATCTTAACTATTCAAAGGATATATCTTAACTGATTAATATATTATACCTTATCTGATCAAGAAGTGGCAGCATTTGACCTAGAGGTAACATCCTTATAAATAAGAGGTACGTTCACAGGTAGGGGGATACTCTCTCTCAATTCCATTATATACTGTCATTGTGCACATACCCCACGTCCATTGGCTAACCGCCATCTCCGTTTCAAAGTGCAGAATGATCTACTTAATCCAGGGGTATTTCTTCCATAGATACTTCAGAGAGAGTAACTAATCCAAAAACAACTCACTCGCTACCCAACTAGACATTGTTGTTCTAAAAAACAAAACACTAGTATTGGGACTTGTAAGCCACATGCATATGCATGATCTTGTCGGCTTTGTACTAGGCACGAGTGTGTTGTTTATGTGCCTCTAACATGTTAGATACACGAAGCATTGCTTATCATTGTCGCTACTACTCCTAATGGTCCTATGGGATTTGTATTTGATAGTCTAGGGTCTATATAAAGTAGGATGCTGAACTGGTTAAGTTGGTTGGTCATCAATGCAACTAGTATTCAAGTGAAAGTCACTCCTTTATAGGCTTTGACAGAATTCACAATCTCTCAAGCATTGAGCCTGTGATGTAGATGTCTAAGTTAATTAAGTGAGAGTTAACCCTTTGAGAGAATGAGTCGATTGGATGGTCTACAACCCCCAAGTACTGAGATTGTGTCATAAATGCTTAAGTTAATCAAGTGTGAGTTGTCCTTTAAGGGAACTAGTCAATCGAATGGTCCATAGTCCACCAAACATTGAGTCAATGATGTAAATTCTTAAGTTAATCAAGTGTCAGACATTCTTTGGGAGAAAGTGTTGGTCGAACAATCCACAACTCTCAAGTCTCAAACATTGAGCTTGTGATATAAATGCTAAGTTAATTAGGTGAGTCTCTCTTGAGAGAATGAGTTTTTCAAATGATTAATTCTTTTATCATTTTTTTATGAGAATTTTTTTACAATAAAAATGAGAGCCATTAAATTTCTATATAATAATTAATCAGTAAGTAAATGTGTGATAAGTAAATGTGATGTTTTGAAATCAAGATTACCAGAGAGAAAAATTTATGGAAAAAATTCAAGTGCTTATAAGAAATAATTGGTTATAAGAAAATCCATTCCTTAAGAAAAAAAATATTTGAGTAATAGTCATTAAAAAAAATAAACAGATGAGGACCAGTTTCTGAAATTATGAATACTAGTTAAAAGCTAGGTTTAAGTAAGTCGAATTTTGAAAACTTATAAAGATTCATTCCACCTTTGAAATTATAAAAATATTATTTTGCCCCTAAAATTATTAAAAGAGACATTTTAACTTTTAAAATGATATAAATAATAATTATTTCAATGCTCAAAATTAAATACTAAAGACTAAAGTGAATTACAATTGACAATTTTAAAAATTAAAATGGAATTTTTTTTATAATTTTATAGATAAAAAACTTAACTGATTTAATTATTAATTTAATGTATTTTCCTCTTAAACATACAAAGGGTTTAACCGTTCAAGTCCTTTAGGTCCAACGCTTTAAATCTCGCTCTGTAGTCCTCACTCATTTGGTTTCTCATTTCGTAGAGTCGTAGCGGCAGCTCCGCCATTGATCCACCGCCTCTTCCTCCTCGCGCCGCCACACTTCGGTGACGACGGAAGACACGCCGAATTGGTCCTCCGTGGAATAGTCCTCGTTTCCCCGTTTTGGAATAATTTCCATCACTTTTCGTTGCTTTCGTTTTGTTCGAGGTTCGTAATATCTGCAATTTCTCCCAACCCTTCTGCGCTTATAATTTTTTAGCCTTTGATTTGTGTGGCGTTGAACTGTACTGTTCGGTTAATTATCGGATTTAGGTGCTGTTCTTAAACTTTTTTTTTTTTTTAAATTCATTTACTTTTTTATTTTTTATTTTCAAATGTTTTTAATTTTCAAGTAAGAGTTACAGTCTATTTGCACTTTAGGAAATAGACACTTATATAACTCAGCTTAGATTTAATCAACACTCTGTAACTTATTGAGAGAACTTGTGAAAATACCTTATGGTATGTCTATAAACTATTTTCAATTTATTTCCATAAGGTCTTGAAGATAGCTTATGAAAATAGTTTAAATCTATTTTCTCTTGATTATAAAAACAGCTTATACATATACACAAGTGCTTACATAATAAGTACTTATTCAATAAGTTCTTAATTAAGCTCGTGTTTGGATAAACCTCGCCATGAACACTTATAGAATAATAAATAAGAAGATAAAATATATTGAATTTCTCCTTAAGTTAAGATTAACTTATACACCTTAGCTTCTGGAGAAGTTAAATGAAAAGAACTTCTATAAAATTTAAAAGCATAAGTTGAATTTAGCTTATATGAGAAGTTCAATTCATTTTACCTTTTTTTCCCTACTATAAGTGCTTAGGGGGAAGTTTATCTAAATAGGACATAAGTTGTTTACCAAAACAGATCCTAAAGAATAAAAAGTTGTTTTCAAAATGATAATAAAACTAGAACGAGGGAATATTTTTATATTTAAAGGTTATATTAGAAAATGAAAGTAGAAAATGATTTTCAGTCCAAACAGCCTCTTAAAAATCATCTGCAATAGGTCACTGTTTTTTTTCCTGGTGGTTTGGAAGCTCTTGTTCTTGCATAATCTGTAATGAGTTTGCAATTGTGCACATTGTGTTCTCCATCTGTTTTGGTGGTTTGGAAATGATCAAATTTGGATGCTGGGAGGTATATTTAAGTATGGTGTATGGGGATTTTAAATTTTGCAAGTTCCAACCCTTGACAAACATCCCTGGTTGAAGTCCATGAAATTCAAATTTGAAATTCAAGACATTTTTTTTAAAAAAATCCAATTTTCGGTATTGCAGGTTTGGAGGAGAAAATGAAGCAAGTAGTAGGAATGGTGGTTTCCAATAAGATGCAGAAATCGGTTGTGGTGGCAGTGGATAGACTTTTCTACCACAAAGTGTATGATCGTTATGTCAAGCGCACCTCTAAATTCATGGCTCACGATGAGAACAACCTCTGTAACATTGGTGACAAAGTGAGTAGCGTGAACTTACCAATTTAATTGGTTTATTGTTCATCACTTAAATTCTTGTGCATGTTATTCTTATGATCTTATCACTTAATCTGTACTCTTGGTTTTGCCCTAAAGTTAATAAATCTATCAATTTTGCCATGTTGTTTAGGTTCGACTGGATCCTTCTAGGCCTTTGAGCAAGCATAAACATTGGGTTGTTGCTGAAATTCTTAAGAAGGCACGGATATACGTTCCACCCTCCACCCCAGTGTCTGTTAATGTCAACTCCAGCTCTGTAGCACCAGCTTCATAAATTGGCTCAAGGTCTGAATGTATGAACATAATTCTCATTTTGAATGCATCCCATCAGGATTATTTTCTGTTAGTTATTTATATTATTCCCCATACTCATGGAAAAGGTTACACTGTTATGGACATGTGGAAAAGGTTACACTGTTATGGACATGTTTTCTGTTTTCGGCATCACATGTTTCTACAGATTTCCTGTTTCTTTGTTGTCCTTATTTTTTGTACTATTCTTACTTTACTCATTTCTTATCATCTAGTTTGTCATATACTTAGCCTTTGATTCCAGCTATCCTTCAAATCCACGAGTCTATACAAACTCGAGAGATATTTTTTGGGGGCATTTTCCCTTCCCTGTGCTCTCTTCTCCCCAACTCCAACAATAAAGTAGTTCTGACTTATGAGTTACGAGTATAGTTGTTTTTTCGTTTTCTCCATGCTATGTTGGTGAATATCTGCATCCTCCAATGGTAATGCCATCACCATGTTTACATGTAAAGCATGTCAGTGGTAGGCCATTATTGAGGAAATAGATGCAAGAGTGGCTGCTAACTCTGAACATATAAAATGTTTCAAGAGTTTCATTTCATGGTGAAAATCCTCACTTAAAAGTGAAATAGTATACTGTATACCTTTTCATTTATGTACACTAATGTACTCAATGAATTTGCATAGGGCAGATAGGAATAAAGAATATTACCTACTTAGCTGGACAAACTACGCCTGCTCTTTTTAATTTACAGAAGGCCATTCATTGCTTAATATTTACTACACTGTCCCTGAAACTCTCCCTCCCAGTAGAGGGAGTCTCAGATATTTTCCAAGATTATTAACAATTCTGATTGGAGAAATATTGATGAAAGTATCTCTTCTCCTTGTGACAGTAGGTGAGCACAAAGCCTTAGATTTCTCAAAATTGTCTCGTAAGTAAGAAACTTTACAGATTTCCCATATAGTGTATGTGGCAAGCTCAATCAGAGCATATATAGTCTTAAAAAAGAGAGATTCGAAGACAGCCACTGCCAACTTTTTGCTTGATCGGGATGAGGATTCTCAGCAGTTAGAGAGAGAGAATAAAACTCAATTGTCCACCTTTAATTTTATTTTTCCTCTTTTATAAAATTAATAAAATATGAGAAAATAAAATTTCAGCCGCTTGATCGTGACTGCAGGATTGATTTTGTTAGAAGTGACTGCAGGCAATCCATCAAAAGGGCTAATTTTTTTCATACATATAACAAAAAAGATAAGGGGAGGGAACATAGAATCATATTGTTAGAGTCCATTTTTAAGCAAGAAGCTCTCCATCTTAGACCCGTTGCATACAATAAAATATTCATTTGATTATATTTTAGTCAAAATTGGTTGTATAGTTTTACGAATATGATTTAATTATCTAAATGCAAACATTTAAAATTAAAAAAACAGATCTTATGCAGGTGGTCCAGATCGTAAGTAGAAGGCTGTCCATGTTGTTTTGTTGGAAAGATACTTGAGAATATAATGGAAATTTGAGCATCTACTCTGTTATCGTCTTTATCCGAACTTACTCCCTCTTTTACTTTTTATTTGGATATTATTTCTTTTTTTGATTATCCATTTGGATATTTGGATAGATAATATTTGGATATTATTTCTAAACTTTGGCGGCAGGATAAAGTTTAATATATGTTATAAGGTTGATAAACTGATAATTTGATGATGTAAAAATCAGTATGCTGTATTTAATCAAGTCTGATTAGATGTCAAGATGCTATATATTTTTGGTAGTATTTGTCGTACGTGAAATTGGGTTTACGTTTATGTGATCAAATATGGAATTTTTTTCACATGATTTTTGTTACAATTTTATCAGGCAGGCTTTTTTTTAGTAATAAATGATAATAAGTATAGATATAGACGTGTCGCGCTGCTGTATTATATGCATCGAGTTTCCCAGAAAAGTAAAAGTAGCCTCAAATTGAATTCATCTGTATTGTAAGTTCCGTTTTCATGTTGAAATGAACACACATGGAATTCATTTATTCGTCCTTATTCAAGATATTTTGAATCCTTTCCAAAAAAGTTCCCAATATCTTAGAAAAATTATGGATCCATTATGATGAAGTTGATAGCACGTGGGGCATCTCTATGAATGCAAATTGTGAAATGTGAGATGACTAAATTTATTTCTTATTTGGCTATAATAGGGGAATTGACATTTTTTTTAAAGTAATATAGAATTTAGAAGTTAAGATGCTCTCAGTAAAAAACTAATTTGATACCAACATGGAACATGTTGCAGAGGTAAAAGATCTTGTCATTAAAAACAAAAATGGGGGAAGGTAAGGGGATTGGACAATGCAAAGTGAAATGGGTTATTGAGGTCTGAATAAATCAATAGTACTGAGTTGAATTGCAGATGCTAGGTGCACATGGTGTGTTAATAACTCATAGACAGCAAGTGGCACGTTGACCGTTCTCAACACATTAATGTCTTGCTCCTCAGGCAAGGTTGTTTATGGTTATATATAGAAAGACAATAATCTTTTTTTTAAAAAAAAAAAATTGGCTCTGGATTTATTTCCCAAATAACACTGCATCTCGCTTCTCGCAAATGCTTTACTGATGCAAACAAAAAAATAAATTCAACTAACCGAAAAAAAATTAAAGTAGAACCAATTACAAACTTCGATGCTGGGACCTTGTCAATTTATAAAGTATGTTTGTTTGTTTACTTTAAAATATGAATTATGTTCATACCAAAACACTTGATTTTAATTTTGGTTGGGTTGTTCATGTTCAAATACTAGTGGAAGTTGTTAAAAATGACAATAAAAGGCGAAAGTCTCACATAGATGAATGGATCGAATACTCCAGAACTACTCTGCTTAATGTGAAGAAAACCGTTTAAGATTTCTGTTAAGTTCATTTATTAAGGTGCGGGACCTATGCTTCTGATCTAACTGTTGGAGTTAATTTGCTGGTTTTGTGTTGTTGGAATTCATTTGGTACCAACTATATCCCTTGACTACAAAGCAAAGCGTTTTTATTAATTTATTTTCTTTCTCAAAGTGTAACTAATGATTCTTTAGGAGCGAATTTAAGCCGTCTTTCTTTTGAAATTGGGGTAGATATCATTTGGCATGCATAAAGTTTCCTCATCTTTTGCCGATAGAAATCATTACCGAAATTATACGCACAAGAAATACTAAAAACAAATTGCATTATAGTTCGTGTGGCTATATATGTTAGCTTCGAAGTTTGTTTTGCATGATTGAGAAATAGATGCAATTATCACGTATTCTTTTGTTCAAAGAATAAATAATTACGGCAAAAGCTGGTTCTTTCTGTTGTACCCAATTAAAGAGAAGGAACAATATACTGTAATTTGAATGGAATATGAAGTAGTAGTACAAACTAGTGTATAATGTAGGTGTAACCATGCCATTATGAACGTGACCGAGTGGTGTTTTGGTTGAAGTCCCCAAGTTTTGCGAAATTTCATGACAGCAAGAACTCATTATGGCATGAAGAGATAATAATGACGTGGGATTGATACTTGTCCGATACATCTATCAGTATTATTAACAACAGTAAAATTCATGAATTAACAAGAAAATAGATTATTCAGGTTCATTTTTGGGGGGTGACAAAATAAATTCAATAATTCAACAGAAAAGTTGACTTCGTGGAAATAGATAAAAGAAACACATGAAATGCAAAATGTAATTTGCTCATGGACTTAAAGTTGTGCAATATGTTATTTTTTAAATTATATTCAACTGTGATGCACAAAATCGTTAATAAAGTGCACAAAGCAAACACAATAGAAACAAATAAGAACTTTCAAGAATTAAAATTTTCACATGCACCAAGACTCAACTCAACACAAGTTTCGTGTGGAATAAAAACTTGTCTTTCTTTATTGTTATACTTTTTTTTAAATAATAATAATAAAAAAAAGAAGCATTAAGACCCCACGATGCAAGCTACATTTCAGCTCAATCATCAACTTCATTTCAACAACAACACAACCAACTCAAACAAATTCCAAATCCGAAGCTGTAACCAAATGGATCAAACAAGATTCTCTCTGCCTCTTTCATTTCATATCAATAGACTCTTTCCGTTAGCAAGTCCTCTCTTTCTTTGGTTTGTTTTCTTTCTCTATCTTTTTGGCGGGAATTGGACCCCACAAAATTAAAATCTCGTCCTCTCTCAAACTCTACATTTCTCTTCTCTCATAAATACAACTACTTCCTTTCTTTCTTTCTTATGCCTCAACTCAACCACTCTCACAAGTCACAACACTGCACAAAACGCACCGTGGTATTTTTCTTCGTCTTCCAAAACGGTGCCGTATTATCATTCATTCTAAATGACCGTTGCTTTTTTCATCTTTCTTCTCTACTTTTTTCATCCCGCCGTTTCTCTCTCCTCCGACGGCATCGCGCTTCTCACTCTGAAGTCCGCCGTGGACGCCTCCGGCGCTGCCGCGTTCTCCGACTGGAACGACGGCGATGAAACGCCGTGCCGGTGGTCCGGCGTCACGTGCGCGAACATCTCCGGGCTCCCGGAGCCGCGCGTCGTCGGCCTGGCGCTCTCCGGCAAGGGCCTCCGCGGCTACCTCCCGTCGGAGCTCGGCACGCTCCTCTACCTCCGCCGCCTCAACCTCCACACCAACGCCCTCCACGGAGCCATCCCGGCGCAGCTCTTCAACGCCACCGCTCTCCACAGCGTCTTCCTCCACGGCAACAACCTCTCCGGCAACCTCCCTCCCTCTGTCTGCACCCTCCCACGCCTCGAAAACCTCGACCTCTCCGACAACGCCCTCTCGGGCGCCATCCCCGACACGCTCCGAAAATGCTCCAACCTCCAGCGGTTAATCCTAGCCCGGAACAAATTCTCCGGCGACATTCCGGCGAGTCCGTGGCCGGAGCTGAAAAGCCTAGTCCAGCTCGACCTATCATCGAACCTTCTAGATGGTTCGATCCCGGACAAGCTCGGTGAGCTTAAAACCCTAACCGGAACCCTCAACCTCTCTTTCAACCACTTGTCTGGTAAAATCCCTAAATCTCTCGGGAACTTGCCTGTTGCCGTGAGCTTCGATCTTCGGAACAATGATTTGAGCGGCGAGATTCCCCAAACGGGGTCTTTTTCGAACCAGGGCCCCACCGCTTTCCTCAACAACCCGAATCTGTGCGGGTTTCCTCTGCAGAAGCCCTGCGCAGGTTCAGCGTCGAGCGAACCGGGGCTCAGTCCTGGTTCACGCAGGCCGGCACGCCGGTCCGCGAAGGGACTGAACCCTGGTTTAATTATTTTGATCTCGGTGGCAGATGCCGCCGTGGTGGCCTTGATTGGGCTTGTGGTGGTTTATGTTTATTGGAAGAGGAAGGGCAAGTCCAATGGGTGTAGTTGCAGTTTGAAGAGGAAGTTTGGTGGGGAGAGTGAGAAGTTGAGTTTGTGTTGTTGGTGTAATGGGGTGAAGAGTGATGATTCTGAGGTGGAGGAGGGGGAGAGGGAAGAGGGAGAGGGTGGGAGAGGGGAAGGAGACTTGGTGGCCATTGATAAGGGTTTCAACTTTGAGCTTGATGAGTTGTTGAGGGCTTCTGCTTATGTGTTGGGGAAGAGTGGGTTGGGGATTGTGTATAAGGTGGTGCTGGGGAATGGGGTGCCTGTGGCTGTGAGGAGATTGGGGGAGGGTGGAGAACAGAGGTATAAGGAGTTTGCTACTGAGGTTCAAGCCATTGGCAAAGTGAAGCATCCCAACATTGTGAAGTTGAGAGCATATTATTGGGCTCCTGATGAGAAGCTTTTGATCAGTGATTTCATCTCCAATGGCAATTTGGCCACTGCCCTTAGAGGTCAGTCAGTTCTTTCTTTCACATTCTGTTCATGTTTTTCATTTTTGCCTTTGGTTTTGGGTCATTGATTTTGTTAATTTGTTGCATCAGTGATTAATGGGGTTGGAGCATTTTTACTCTTACCATCCATAACATACTAACATGCTTTTGAGTACAGGGATGATTATTCCCACAAAAAAGTGATGGCTACTAATTTAGTGTTGCACAATAATAGTAACAAAAAGAAAGAATAATAATGACAGCTGATAATAGTTGGCCGAAATTTGGATCTTAGGCAGCTTAAGTAATTTAAACATTTTAGGAGGTTGTTACACAATGCTCAATTTATCGGGTTTGATTATGTTAGTCAAATGAATGGTTTTTTTTTTTTTCAATAAAAAAATAGAGTAGTAATTAATAAAGGTCTCAGTCTGACCATTTAACCATTCCAGCATTACTGGCACATCCTAACATTTTTTTATACAAAAGTTAGTATTAATGTTTTGTATAAATTCAAATAATTGTCTTAAAAAAAATTCAAATAATTCAATAAGCAATAATTATTTTTTAAGAAAATATTTAATGTAGCATTAGCATTAATTAGACAACTCAGCAAAAAAAATAATTTAGACTGATGATAACGTCTTAATCAAAACTAGCTTACTGTATTATCAACTTTAGGCTCTATTAGCCATCGTATATTTTTTTTTTTCCGATGCTTAGAATATTTTTTTTATAAATGATTTGCAATATGGTTGAGTTTATATAACCCTGAACTTATTATAAGTTTTTCTTCCCTTCATTTTCTGGTTATAATGAGTTCAAAGAGGCATTTAACTGCGCAAACTAGGTTCTATCAGAATGTTATGTTCAGTGCGTTCACTGATTTTAAATTAAATATTGTCCTTTTTAATTCAGCCAGAATAAAAAAATTGTCCTTCCTAGAAAGGATTGAAATCAATTTAAATTTAACATGTTTCTTAAAAGACGTGATGATAGAATATGCTAGTTTTACTTGCAGGGAAGAAATTGGGTTTGGAGTTCTGTGTTTTTCCGTTGTCTTCATTCTGTGTGGGCGATTGTTTTTGCTAGAATAATAGAATTGTCGTTTCTGTTTTATAGATTTGTGGGACAATGGGACCAAAGTGGTAGGTTAACTGGTGCACATGTGCAACATTAAATTTTAACTTGTCTTGGTAGAAATAAAGAAATGACATTATATCTAATTTAATTTGAGGTGTGAGTGTGGCTAGGTCAGCACTTCAGTTAGATGTTTATTAATTATTGCCAAGGGGCGTTGGATCCAATAAATTGTTTGGTGAGACAACAGTGCTAATGTTAATGACCTCTCTTTGGGGACATCCGACGAGAAAGTAAGACATTCACAATGTGTCTGGGAAATGTGATGGCAATGTTACTCACGTTGGGGACCATGAGCTTCTAGACTTTTAGCTCATTTGCTGCACACGGGCCACTTAACAAACCAAAAACTTTAGGTGGAAAAGTTGCTCTTTCACAGTTCCAAGTCATTTCCCAAGTGCTGTGTCTGTGTCTGTGTCTGTTTGACTTTAATTTCATTTTAGTTGTTTGGATCTCCTTTACTATTTCGTATATTTCCAGTTTATCAGTTGTCACACACTTCGTAACACTAACGGTATCTCTTAAAGTAAGCTTTGTTCAGAGTCTTTTGTTTGAGTTTGTGCCGCATTTTTGCCTTTATTTCTTTCAGCAAAAGTTGAACTTCTAGTTTTTTGTTTATTGTAGTTGAATTACTTTTCTTAGACTCCATTGGAAAACTTTACTTTTCCTTGTTCCATTATTTTCCTTTGGCTAAACTTACTTTTGAAGCTGTCTCTACTAGCTTCACGGTTGCTTGATTAAACCCGGTCCCTTTCAGATTATTATATTTGATTTTTTTTGTGTGTACAGTAGGGATACTGAGCTTTGAATTTAAAACTTCATGCAAACTATTTAAATGTCTCACCACTAGGCCGAACCATAGTGCATATATTTGAAATTATCTAGAAAAGTATGTCATTCTATTATGAATTTTGTATAATATCCTTTTTGAGTCAACAGCATAAATTTATAATTGCAACAAAAAATAAGTTGTGATCTATTTTTGCATTCCATACAAGATTTTCCCAATAAAATTTTTTCAGCTAAAATTAGTTCGTATTTAATCCTAATTATTTATGCAGGGAGAAATGGTCAACCATCCCCGAATCTTTCATGGTCAACCAGGCTGAAAATCATCAAAGGAACAGCCAGGGGTTTGGCCTATCTCCATGAATGCAGTCCAAGAAAGTTTGTTCATGGTGACATTAAACCCTCCAACCTCCTTCTCGACACTGACTTCCAACCCTATATTTCTGATTTTGGCCTAAACAGACTGATCAGTATAACAGGCAACAACCCCTCCTCTGGTGGCATTATGGGAGGAGCTCTTCCTTACTTGAAGCCATCACAAACAGAGCGAACTAACAACTACAAAGCCCCTGAGGCTCGAGTTCCAGGCTGCAGACCCACTCAGAAGTGGGATGTGTATTCATTTGGAGTTGTATTACTTGAATTGCTTACTGGGAAGTCCCCGGATTCTTCTCTGGCTGCATCAACTTCCATGGAAGTTCCTGACTTGGTGAGATGGGTTAGGAAAGGGTTTGAACAAGAAAGTCCATTATCTGAAATTGTTGATCCGTCGATGCTCCATGAAGTGCATGCCAAAAATGAGGTACTAGCTGCGTTTCATGTAGCATTACAATGCACTGAGGGCGACCCTGAAGTCAGGCCTAGAATGAAAACTGTATCCGAAAATCTTGAAAGAATTGGATAATAATTTTCTAATGTTTACCAGCTGAAAGTGCACCTGAGACTGGAATTTCAATGATACTCGAGGAGGATGGATTGCAGCTCCATAATGCATTTTATGTGGTAGCACTCGGAAGATTTTCTTGTGGGGGCATCAAGATGGTGTTGCAAATACTTTTCCATCTCCAACTACGCCCTCGGGACCTTCTATGTTTTGAAGTTAAAGCAATTTTTTGACGGCTATCCCCATCACAGGTCTCACCCCATCTTCCATTATTTTTTTGGGCAAATCAAGGAAGTTGATAGATATATATTTAAATTTTGTTCTGATCTCATTTCAACATGAGTCTGATTAGAATAATTTCAGAATATCACTTGTTATAACTTGGGTTGGCAATTCAGATGCAATCTTGTGCATAATAAAATTATTTCTCTTCGTTGTGAATGACCACTCAGTTTCACATTCTTCTTCATGTCCTAAAGATTGCCGCTGCTCACAAATTTGCAAATTAGTTCTTGCCATTTGCCGATGTTATAGAGATTGAACTTTTTATAACAGGTACTAAAATAACAAGTATAGAGACTAAACTTTTAATTTAACCTAATAATATATTGGTTTAATTATTGTTTTAGTCTTTGAATTTGGGGTATATCTTTTTTAGTTCCTGAAAATTAAAAATGCTTTTTTATATCCTGAATTTTGAAAATTATCATTTTTTGTTCCTCATATAATAAACTAACACTTTGTGACGATTTTTCAATACATTGTGATGGTTTTTTTTAGCACTTTGTGATAGGTTTCAAATGCAAATTCAAGTGACTAAACAAAATTAATTTAAGACATTTAAAAATCATCATAAAGGGTCAATTTATTATATGAGACTAAAAATGTAATTTTCAAATTTTGTGAACTAAAAAAATATTGTTAAATTTTAGAGACTAAAAAAAGCACATATCTCAAATTCAAGGATTAAAACAATACTTAAGTTTAATATATTTTTAAAACAAGTACTACAATAATACTTATTCTTATGTATTATCATGAGAGAATTTCTTTACATGTTATAATAAGAATTTTGGTAAAAAAATCTTTGGTTTAATTTCTTTCACACATGAAGTTATAAGGTTGTTTTGGTGGTGGTTAAGAGAGAAGGAGAAAAGGGAGAAGTTGTGGGTTTGAATCTTTTCCACCAACAAAAATTAATAAATTAACAATTAATATTGACCTTAGAAAAATTATGATAGGTTAATTTAACCCGCATTCTGTCCATGGTTGAGTTAGGTTGAAATTTTCAACTCACTTTCAAAATAAATTTATTCTAAACCTATTTCCTTTAGTAAATTGAGTTGGATTGACTTATATTTTCTTTTCTATTTTTCACAACTTGATCTTGCTTTCAGTCTTTCTAAGCTAGCTTAGAGTCCTATGTTATGTCTAAAGGTGAAATAAGACCTAATTCATTCCCTCCACCTTCTTCTTAAGTGTGTATTTGGATGAATGTTGATAAAGTTTATTTTAAAAGAAATTAATTTGTAAAATTGATTTTGAAGTTGATGTTTGAATATTTTATTATAAAATTAAGTTAAAAGTAAAATTCAGTAAATTTTTTTTTTGATTTAACACATAAATTATTTAAAGTTATTTTAAACCAAAATTAATTTTAGATTCAGAATTAGTTTTGAATTCTTATTCAACGTTGTATTAAACATGTGAAAATATATTCAAATTATGAACTTAATCAATTCTTCAACTTGAAACCAAACACACACTAAGTATGATGCCCAAAATTGTACATAGTTCCCAGCTTGATAAATTCAGTTTGAGCTTATCTTGAAGTCTTGAATCCTTTGAAACACGAAAAAGAAATAAAGAGAAAAACTTGAATCCAAACTTACAAGTGTGTACCTTGGTCCGATTTATACTTGATCAGGTGGTATACAACTAAAGAGATCAGAGTTCGTTTTACATTTGATTTTCTTATTTATATACTTAATTAAAGTGAAATATTCCACAACAACCAAGAGGGGGGTGAATTGGTTGAACCTTGGTATTTTAAAAAATAAATTCAAATCAGAGTTTCAGGATCTTTATCACTTTCAAAACCAAGCAATCTTTTATTCAATCAAATAGCTCAACCCCAAGAAAAACAATTTCACAAAACAAAACTTGTTGAACAATGAATATGACTCAAAGAATTAAAGATCAATGAATAAGATGAGAATAGAGATATAGAAATAAGAACACAAGCAATTTATACTGGTTCACTTCAAAACATGAAGGTACATCCAGTTTCTTCTAATTCACACTGAATTAGAGTTCCACTATTATAAAATATTCTTACAAGCTTTTACAAGAACCTCCCCTTTATCAACCCTAGATAAAGAACATAAATATAAAACTCTATTAGACTTCTAAGGAGAAAGATTCAGAGAATACTACTCTGATCTTTAAGCTAGAGAACCCTTCTCTAGTCCCAAGCAAGAAGAACCCAATTACAATAGTCAAATCAAAAAGAAAATACAAAATATAATTACAACCAGATTAATGTGAGAAACAACTTGATGATCCAAAGATGCAATGCAAAAAGAAGTTACCAGATCAGGTTGAATGATTACACATCAAAAAGCACAGCTTTCCTTAATCTTTAAAGGTTTCAAGCTCCAATATTGAATCACATACTCATGATCAAGGCACAAAGGAGCAAGAAACAATTGAACACTTAGAAAACACTTAAGAATGCTCACAACACTGTTTAGGCTCAGAAAATTTGTATGGGTAATGTTCCACAAAGTTAGAAAAACAGCTAAGCCTTGGTTCTATTTATAACAAATTTTTGTAACTATCAGTAATCGATTAAACGCTCCTATAATCGATTATTTTACTCATGTAATCGATTAAATCAAGATAGTAATCGATTAAACTGTTCATAAGCAATTCAGGATTTTCTCAACGAACCAAATAATCGGTTATTCCGTCCTCTAATCGATTAAGACAAGAAGCTTCAAAATATCAAAATGTACTATGTAATCGATTACGAACTCTGGTAATCGAATTAAGACAGGAGCTTGTAGCATTCCAAATACAATGTGTAATCGATTACAAAATGTGGTAATCGATTATTTAATACAAACTTAAGGTTTTCAAACACATAGTGTAATCGATTACTGGAAATGGTAATCGATTAAAGTAGGAAGATGACTTTTCCAATTAAGCCTGTGTAATCGATTACAATACCTTGGTAATCGATTCTTCCAGCATGACTTAAAATCATATATAGCTTTGTAATCGATTACTACTCATTAATAATCGATTAAAATGTTCAACAAGGCAGTTTATATAAAATAAAGGTCAAATAATCGATTATTCTGATAGGTAATCGATTACATTGTTCTTGAAAGCTTTTCCAGAATAGTCTAAGAACAAAATAATCGATTGTACCTTTAAGGTAATCGATTAAATCAGTAAGAAATGTATTTTTCCAAAAACCTTTGAATCAAATTAAAAACTAATTCAATTAACTAAAGCCTTGTGATTTTTATTAATCAAATTAATTCAAATATGGAATGATATGAATGCAATGCACTTGGATCACCAAAATTACTTTTCTCTTACACATTCCACACTAATTAATCTTCAAGGCATCCATTGCATGTTGAAAGCTCAAAACCAATGCATGATTCCTTGCATTATTTAAGTAGCTCCCCCTGAATCCAACAAGTAATAGATGTAATATCAATAGTTAGTTAGTTTGTTATAAGTTTGTTAGTTTTCTTTTCCTTTATCTCTTGCTATATATCAGCATCTCTCCTTGTATTCAGTAGATAGTTTTTGCACTTCAATAATATTTTTATCTTTACGTTTCTTTCTTTGTTTGTTCTCTCTCTCAAACACACTATGTGTCTTCATCCTCTGGGCCTGATACCTCACATGGTATCAGAGCTACAGTAAAGATCCATGGAGTCTCAATCTACAACAACCAATGGAAATGCAACATCAACAATCAATGAAAATGCAAAATCAGCAAAGCACATTATGAGGAGTTTTTCCATCCCAATTGCAGATAAACTTGATAAAGATTGCTTTCTTCCATGGAAACAACTTGCCCTTGCAACCATAAATGGTCATAATATGCAAAATCACCTCAACAAAGAAAAGATCCCTACCCAATATTCAACACCAGAAAATCTAACGGAAGAAACTGAAGCTTATGCAAATTGGCGTCAACAAGATAATCTTCTAATATCTTGGTTACTTTCCTCCATGAATATTTCTTTCAAGAATCAAATGGTTGGATGCACCTTTGCACATGAAATCTGGAATAAACTTCAAATCTATTTTGCCTTTCATACTCAAGCAAAGGTAAAACAGTTGAAAAATCAACTGAAAAACATCAAAAAGAAAGGTCCTGCATCTGAATACCTACTTGAAATCAAGAAGACAGTTGACTCTTTGGGAGCTGTTGGATCTCCTTTAACAAATGCAAAATACTCAAAAGCTATTCTTGATGGCTTAAGTGAAGAATACACTCCTCTAATTAATTCTGCAATGTCTCGATCTCCTCCTTTTTCAATAATTGAATTAGAAGCTTTCTTGCTTGCTCAAGAAGATATGCTTGAAAGGTTTAAAAAATCTAACCTTGCTCCTATTCAAGCCAATTTTACTCAAAGATCTATGCAACAAGACAACAATGGTGGTCGTTTTTTTGGAGGAAGAAGAGGCAGAGGAGGCCGTGGTTTTAGAGGTGGTGATGTGTTGCAAACACATCTTAGTTTTAGGATAGTTCTAGGTTATAATTTAGTTAAATAATTAAGAAAATATATTAGAATAGGTTAGTTTATTATTAAGTTTGATTTAATCTCATATCATTACCATTTGTGCATTTTAGGGCTTAAAAGAGGAGAATCAAGGCAAAAGAAGGAAGAAAACAAGATTCAAGGTCTCGCGTCGGATCCCGCGCGAGTCGCGCCAAGTACATAACAACAGGCCTCAGATTCGAACAAGCCGCGCGATCAGCGCCACACTCTGCGCAGTAGCTCCAGATGCTCAAAGGCCAACCTTCCAACTCGAAGAAGTCACACGACTCGCGCCATGGTCACGCTATCTGCGCAACTTATTCGAAGCCTCAGCTCGGATCGCGCCACAGTCGCGCCGTCAGCGCCAGAAGTCCAGCATCAAGCCATTTAGCTTGAAGACTCCACGCTATTAGAGTGGAGTTCCACGCGATCAGCGCCATCCATTCGAGCAGTCCACGCGATCAGCGCGAGACTCCGCGCGGGTCGCGTCACAGAGATTCTGTTTCCTGATTTAGATTTATCTGTTTCGGATTTTGGCACTATTTTAGGCTTTGTTACCTTAATTAAATTATTCTATAAATATAAGGCCTCTGAGGACTAAAAGAAAGAATCCATTATTCATCCATTAACCATCTATCATCCAGAAATACTTCTACAAACCTCTGAAATTCAAGAATCAAGGCTAGGGTTTCAACAGAACTATGAATTATTCAACAGCTTTTGTATTCTTGAGGCCTATGGCAAGCTAAATCTTGTATTGTGGGAAGGCCATGAACTGATGTGAACTCCTCTGTAACTTAACTGGTATTGAATGAGAATTTCTTGATTGTTTTGCTTTACTCTGTTCTTGATTGTTTTATTCTTATTTGGAATTGGCCATTCTAATTAAGTATTGAGGGTTAGGATTCGCAATGGGGACGTTGGGATTCTAATTTATGACCTTAGTAAAGTAACAGTTATTCATTACCTAGGGATAGGGATGCGTGGCTGCAGAACTTATAATATGGTCTTTTAATTGCTTAACTTGATAGACTTCACTAAGGAATTAGGTTTTCGATTCAGGTTAAAGGGTTAATTCACTAAGGGATTAGGGATTAGCTAAAGTAGGAAAGACTTATTCTCTGAACAATCAGAA
>PYAF01006309.1:4085-33629 GCA_007407185.1 Glycine tomentella | reverse complement strand
TTAGTAAAGTAACAGTTATTCATTACCTAGGGATAGGGATGCGTGGCTGCAGAACTTATAATATGGTCTTTTAATTGCTTAACTTGATAGACTTCACTAAGGAATTAGGTTTTCGATTCAGGTTAAAGGGTTAATTCACTAAGGGATTAGGGATTAGCTAAAGTAGGAAAGACTTATTCTCTGAACAATCAGAAATAGGGAAACCATATGTTATAGTCTTTTACTTGCTTGATAGGAATCACTAAGGAATTAGGGTTTATTGTCAAAGGGTTAAACAGCTAAGGAATTAGGGTTTACTAAACTAGGAAAGATATATCATTTGAGTGAGCAAACTTGATAAACCAGTTAAGTGAAAGTGGTAGGAATCAAAAGGGACTGTGTCTGACCACAATTGTTCTTCTATTGGTAACAACTCTGTTTAATTTACTGCATTGAGTTCTTTAAATTCTGTTTTATATTCAACACTTCAACCAACTCAACAACAATTCTTTTAAAATAATTTCTTTTTCTTTTTACTTCCAATTACTGAGACTTATAATTATTGTGAATTTCACCCCAATCCCTGTGGAGAACGATACTCACTTACTTATTTTATTACTTGAAACGATCGGTGCACTTGCCGTAGTGTGCGGGTTTCGCAACAGGTGGCAGAACTTAAGGCAATTCTTGGAACCAAAATCGTTTGCAATGCCAAATCTGTGGCAGACAAGGACATCCTGCTTGGAAATGCTTCTACAGATATGATTCTAATTTTCAAAACACTCAACCCACTGCACCATCTTACAGAATCCTAGACCTCCTCCTCCTCCCACCTGCCTCTTTTCATAATCCTGCAGCCTACATTGCTAGCCCTGCTTCACTCACCGATAACTCTTGGTATCCAGATTCAGGAACCACTCACCACTTGACTAATGATCTTGGTAACTTCTCCTCTAGCTCTGAGTATAATGGTTCTGAGCAAGTCCATATAGGGGACGACACATGTATGTCTATTCATCATGTTGGAAATTCCTTTTTAACATCATCCACATCTTCTTTTCCTTTCAAACTTGAAAATTTATTGCATGTTCCTCATATCACCAAGAATTTAATCAGTGTTTCTCAATTTGCCAAGGACAACAAAGTTTATTTTGAATTTTATCCTGATTTCTGCCTTGTTAAATGTCAGGCCACTAAGGACATCGTTCTCAAAGGGAAACTCAAAGATGGTCTCTATCAATTTACCAATGTTCATATTAATCCCAGGCCATCTGTTCCCAAACCCCCTATATCTTTGTACATGAAACATGTCTCTTTTGATCTTTGGCATAAAAGATTAGGCCATGCTAATTCTCAGATTGTATGTTCTATCCTTCAACAATGTAATTTTTCATTTTCTCATAACAAATCATCTATTGTTTCTTCTGTTTGTGAAGCATGTTGTTTAGGTAAAATTCACCAATTGCCTCATCCCATTTCCACTATGCAATATACTGCTCCCCTTGATCTTATATTTTCAGATGTATGGGGACCATCTCCCATTGCTGGTTATTCTGGTAGCAGATATTATGTCTTATTTGTGGATGCTTTTACTAGATATAGTTGTCTTTACTTGCTGCACAATAAATCTCAAGTTTATCAAGCTTTTTTACAATACAAAGCTATGATTGAAACTCTCACTGGATTAAAAATTAAGTCTCTCTAAACTGATAATGCTAAGGAATTTACCTCTAGTGCTTTTACTGATTTTCTGTATACTCATGGTATAACTCACAGACTTACTTGTCCATATTCTCACCAACAAAATGGTAAGGTTGAAAGGAAACATAGACACATAACTGAAATAGGCTTAGCTCTTCTAGCTCATGCTAAACTTCCCTTATCCCTTTGGGATGAAGCTTTCTTTTCTGCCATATACATCATTAATAGACTTCCCTCACCTATTACTAAATCAAAATCACCATTTGAACTCATACATCACCATAAACCTGATTACAATTTTTTAAAAGTCTATGGTTGTACTTGCTTTCCTCTTCTCAGACCCTATAATAAATATAAACTTGATTTTCGATCTCACAAATGCTTATTTTTGGGATATGCTATTGATCACAAAGGCTACAAGTGTCTTTCTCCTACAGGTAAACTTTTTATTTCTAGAGATGTTATTTTTGATGAATCTGAATTTCCTTATCCCATTCTATTCTTTAAAACTTCTATTGCACCCACCATTCTTGTTTCTGCTTCTATTCCCACAATTAATCTCATCCCCCAACATTCTACTGCATCTCATCCTTCTCCATCTCACAATACATCTTCTACTTCCTTACCTCTTACTGTAATATCAGATATTACTAATGTTTTTTCAAGTTCTCCTTCTTTAGGTCCAGTTTTAGCTTCTCATTCAACTCAACCTTCAATTACCATTGCCATTCCCAATACCAGTACCACAGCTTCCCTCATTTCCTCTCCTCCACCTCTTGGTCATGGTCTTCACCCTATGCAAACTCGAAGCAAATCTGGCATCCATAAACCTAAGACCTATGCTACTGCTTTACTTAATTCTCCACCTAATTTAGTCAATACTGAACCTCAAACTGTTTCTCAAGCCCTCACTTGCCCTCATTGGAAGCAAGCTATGACAGAGGAATTAACTGCTCTCCACAAAGCTGGTACCTGGACTCTTGTTTCCCCTCTACCCAACATCAAACCTATAGGCCGCAAGTGGATATTCAAAATTAAACGTCAACCCAATGGTACAATTCAGAAATACAAAGCTCGGCTTGTTGCAAAAGGTTTTCAACAAAGGGAAGGCTTTGATTTTACTGAAATCTTCAGTCCTGTTATAAAGCCATCCACCATTCGGCTCATTCTTTCCATTGCTCTCATAAAAGGCTGGTCCATCAGACAATTTGACTTCAATAATGCTTTCTTATGTGGCACTCTTCAAGACACTGTTTTTATGCAACAACCTGAAGGATTATCAACCACCACTCCTCATCTTCTTTGCAAACTCAACAAGGCTCTCTATGGCCTCAAACAAGCTCCTCGGGCTTGGTTCAACACTCTTAATCTCACTCTTCAACGTTTTGGTTTTCGCAGTACTAAGTCTGATGCTTCCTTATTTGTTCATTTTACCTCTGCATCAAGCACCTACATCCTTATCTATGTTGATGACATCTTAATCACTAGTAACAATCCCTCAAAAATATCCTCCCTTATCACTCAACTTCATTCCATTTTTCCCCTCAAAGATCTTGGCTCCCTGCATTACTTTCTTGGCCTTGAAGTTACATACCCTTCTCCTACATCCATTCATTTAAGTCAAACCAAATACATCACTGATCTCTTAACCAAAGCTAACATGCTTTCTGCCAAACCCATGCCTACTCCAATGCTTTCAAATCAAACATTATCCTCTGAAGGTGACACAGCCTTTTCTGATCCTACTCTCTATAGATCCATTGTTGGTGGCCTCCAATATGCCACAATTACCCATCCAGACCTTTCCTTTGTTGTCAATAAGGTTAGTCAATTCATGCATAAACCTCTTGATATACATTGGAAGGCTGTTAAAAGAATTTTAAGATACCTCGCAGGCACCATCAACCATGGTCTCATTTTTCATAAGTCCACTGATCTTCGTTTCCTTGCCTTCTGTGATTTTGACTGGGGATCTGACATTGATGATAAAAAGTCTACAAGTGGCTTCTGTGTTTATTTTGGCTCTAATCTCATCTCTTGGTCCAGCAAGAAACAACATGTTGTTTCTCGATCTAGCACAGAAGCTGAATTTCGCAGCTTAACTTCCACTTTAACTGAGATTACTTGGCTTCAATCTCTCCTCCATGAGCTTCACATCACCTGCACTGCTCTCCCAACTGTGTTTTGTGACAATGTCAGTGCTGTTATGCTTGCTGCCAATCCTATACTTCAAAGTAGAACCAAACATTTTGAGATTGATCTTTATTTTGTTCGTGATCGTGTCATTCAAAAACAAGTTTTTGTTGAACATATTCCTGGTATAGAACAGGTTGCTGATCTCCGCACCAAACCCATCTCTGCTGCTTTTCTTCGATTCAAAGACAAACTCAGAGTCTTCCCTTTGCCATTGAGTTTGAGGGGGGATAATAGATGTAATATCAATAATTAGTTAGTTTTTTTATAAGTTTGTTAGTTTTCTTTTCCTTTATCTCTTGCTATATATCAGCATCTCCCCTTGTATTCAGTAGATAGTTTTTACACTTCAATAATATTTTTCTCGTTACGTTTCTTTCTTTGTTTGTTCGCTCTTTCAAACACAATATGTGTTCTTCATCCTCTGGGCCTGATACCTCACAATCAACAAGCATTGATTGAAAGACGATTGCAGTTTGAATCCAAGATGAGCATACTGAACGCAGTTGGACTTGAGTTCGCATGTTGCATTTAAACATGATAGATCACATGCTTCAATTCGAAATCAATTTTGAGAATCAATTCATCAATTATATATATGAAAAAAAATCCATCAACTTAGGAGTTAGGATTCAACATGTGAATATTTATCTAAAATTACCACTGTAACTATGAATAACAATTTAGAAATCACTTTACAGCGTTGAAGATGGTGTCTAGTCCAGTCCAGCGCTTGGGATTGGGAGAGAGTGCCTGATCTTTGGCTCGATCAAAATATTTAATGTGTAAAATTATTGATTTAATTCACGAGTTAAAGATTGTATTACTTAGATTCTCAAAATTATTTTTATGAAGTTAGTAGACTTTTTTTAGGCTTGCAGTGAGTAGACTTAATGGTGATAGAAATGGAAAAGTGTTAACTAAAAATTAAGTAAAACTGATTCTAAGTATGACTCATAAATTTTAAAAACATATCTATATTTACATTTTAAAAATAATTATATTTATTTTTTAAAAAATAATTTTTCTAAACTTGTCTTTAAATATAAACCACTTTAAATGTTTTAATTCTTTTAAAATCAATTTGTCAAAAATAAAAATGAAAGAATGCAGTACATTTAGTAAAGTTGTACTATTGTACTTCTTAAAGAACATGCGGCTAAAATTTTTTAAGAGTGTATTTTGAAGTAGAATTAAAAAAATCTTTATAATATGATATAAATTATTTAAAAATTAAAAATATTTAATTATTATAAAATATAATTTATATTTTAAAATGTTTTATTATAAATTTTAATTATATAAAAATAAATATTAATCTTATGCAATCACGTGCTAAAATAATAACCTAATAGTATGAAGCCCGAACATAATTAGCAAATAATACCAACAAATACGACTACATATAGTAGTAGGACTATGTTCTAAGTTCTAAGCAAACCCGGTGGTGCCCACACCAACCAAGATATTTGTAACTATTAAAGAATTATACTTCAAAATAATTTCGTTTATTGAAATGTTAAGAATTTGTGTCTTTGAAATTTTGAGTATATTTTTAGTATTTTAAATGTAAATATTTGATATTTTAGTTTGAAATTAAATTTAAGAAATTCAATTTACTTATCAAGTGAGGATTTTGAATTTATTAAAATAAAAAATATATTTTAACTAAGAATAATTTATGACCATAAATTGCTACAACCGTTGAATTCAGAAACGAAAGAAAATGAAAGATATGGTTATGCTTCGTTTGGCATTTCTATAAATTCCACTCTCAAGATTCATTTCTGATTCTGAAGCTCCATATTGAGAATGGCGTCTTCTCTCTCTACTACTTCTTTTCTCTGCACACACTCTCTAAAATTCCCAACGCTGAAACCTCTCACGAAGCCTCATTGCTTCGCTCGTTTTCGTGCTCGAGTTCGAGTTCCAACCATAGCTTCTTCGCGAAACAACAATGCCAATAATGATTCCGTTGAAACTCCGTCCCTCCAACCCTCTTCCCCTAAACCACCATATAATTCCTCTTCTTCGCTGCTTCGTCATTTCAGGTACTATTTCATTAAAGTTTCGACTTCCTTGTAGAATTTATTATTTCCCTTTTCTTTTTGGTATGATTTGTTTTATGTTAAATTTTGAAGTGGACTTCAAGTGGTTTTTTTAGAATTTAATTTAAATGCACTGTCATCTAATCATCCAATTGTTGATTTTTATGCATGGTAAGATTGTTGAGTTTTATAGCAACTACTTTAAAATTCATATGTAGAGTGATTTATAATTGACTGATAGTGTATATTTTTTCAATATACAGAGAATGGAAATTGAACTTTTTAATCTATTTATTTGTAAAGTTGGGTTTTGAAGTTTATTTCTTGGGTTTTGGGCAGCAATGGGTGGCTTAAATTTGATGAATTGGTTGTCTATGCTTTGTTTTGAGATTTGAGTTTAATTTTACGCGTAAAATGGATGTTGTATTGATTTAAGAGTTTTTATTTGTTTGTTTGTTCATTATTGGGGTTTTGGAGGTTGAATCTTGGACTTTGAAATGAAATGGGTGGCTTAAATTTGATGAATTTGTCGTTGATGCTTTGTTTGAATTCAATTTTATGCATATTGATTTACTTTGAAGTTTGTTTATTGGGCCATGAACAGTAATGGCTGGTTTAAATTTGATGAACTTGGGATGGAGATAGTGCTCATTGCTCTGCCTGCTGCTTTGGCTTTGGCGGCTGATCCTATTGCCTCATTGATTGACACGGCGTTCGTTGGCCATATAGGTACTTCTGTGGAAGTCAAATTTAGGATCTGAGTTTTAATTCAACTTGGAGAAATAAGAAAGAATCGTTAGTTAGTTGGCTGCAGCATTTTATTCTGAATTCGAAAGCTAAAAGGATTTGTTTGGTTAGAGAAAATGTTTTTTTCTGTTTTCATTTTTAGCTATTAATTTACAAATTTACAAAATGCCACATTGTTTTTCTTTTCTGTTTAAAATATTTATGCAAGAAAAGATGAAAACAATAGAATTGTTATTTTTGTCATTTCTTATACGAATCTTTGAAAACAGAAAATAAAGTAAAAACAATATGTCAATTTGTAATTACTATTACACAAAATGCTTTCTGAAACCAAACATACTTTCTAATTGTGTTAATAAATGTTGGCTTTTCTCTGGTTCTGTTTGTTTTGACTTGTATTGATAAATGATTGCTGTTGAATAGAGAATTCACCCTTAATCTGATTTCTCTATGCAGGGGCTGTTGAATTGGCTGCAGTTGGGGTTTCAGCTTCTGTGTTTAATCTAGTGTCAAAAGCATTCAATGTTCCTTTACTTAATGTTACTACATCCTTTGTTGCGGAGGAGCAGGCACTGATTAGGAAGGAGGAAGAATCCATTCCAAGTGATGAAAATGGTATGCTTTTCAACTAAGGTATCACAGTTTTAGTAGGATGTCTACATTTGCTTGACATGGTCATAGATTTTCCTTTTCAGATGTATATATAAATAGTTTTGATCTCATGTGGGTCATGATTTCTCAGGCAAGGACCAAAGCAAGAAGCTCCTTCCTTCAGTATCAACCTCTTTAGCACTTGCTGCAACTCTTGGAATTGCTGAAACTGTGGTGCTTACGCTTGGCTCTGGCATTCTTATGAATATCATGGGTATACCTGCTGTATGTCATACTTGGCTAATTATTGATTCATACATCATCTCATATAAGTGATTTTACGTTACTATATGTTATAATTTCTTCTGACTCTGCACTTTCCGGGCTAGATAATCCCATCCACTTAACACAAAGAAAATGAAAACAAAAAATAATCATTAGTTGCGAACACTAGTAGAAGCAAACTTTATTCAGGTTTAGGTTTAAATTTCTTTGCCTCTTTGGACAACCTCTCCGTGTAGCAAGATAATTCTATCATGAAAAATCTAAATTGAAAGTAATATTTCAGGTTCAGCTAATTTTTTGAACTTAATTATGAGGTTTGCTTGTGAACTTGTAATTAATTTCTTATAAGTCTGTTTTATGTTTCATAATTGCAAACGATATTTTTTCTTACTCAGTTATTTTATGCTCCATATGGTGTATAATTTTAATGAATCATCAGAAATGTTCCAGACGGTCTCTTTTTAGTTATTTTCCTCTTCTTTTTTGCCCTCCTTCTTTCACCCTTCTTTTCTTTTATCTTATTTTCTTTTCTTTTGTCTTATTTCCCTTTTTTCTTCCCCTCATTTTTGTCAACTTCCCCGTATCTATCATTGGACTCATCTACCACCGACTCCAATTAACTTGGGTTAAAGGTGCTGTTGGTGTTGATGTTGATCAGAAATGTGGGGAAAAAAGTATTCAGATATAGACTTATGTTTTGTTTTAATATAGGTTTTAATTGGTAAATGAAATGTGTTCGGGATGGCTCCTATGCGTTTTGTAACAAGAAAAAGAACAACAACAAAGTCTTATCCCACTAGGTAAGGTCGGTTACATAAATCATTATTCAAACGACGTCATTCAGTTTGGTTAAAAGCCAAAGCTTCAAGAATATTGTTTATCATGAGATCTCCCTTGATAACTTCCTACACAGTCCTTCTTGGTCTCTCTCTTCTCCTTTTCATTAGACTAAAAATCATGCAACCTACTCTTCTCATTGGTGTCTCCCATGGCCTTGTTTTTACGTGTCTAAACCACCTTAATTTTTTGTCATCTTTTCCTCAATCAGTACTACACCAATCTTCCTTGTATATAATATATTTCGCATCTTGTTATTTCTTGTGTGGACACACTTCCATCTTAACATTCTCAGTTTTCCTACTCCTGCATTTCTTTCTCATCCTTTAAAGCTAGGATTCACTACCATATTGTATAATCGGGTGTATAACAATACAATAAAACTTTTCTTTGAGTTTGATAGATAATTTGTGATTATAAATCACCCCCAATGCCTTTTTCTCCATGTTAGCCATCCCACTTGTATCTTGTATGTGACATCCTCATCAATTTCTCCATCATTTTGTATTATTGATCCCAGATTTTTAAACATAAAAACTTGTGGAATATGGTATGACATCTCCCATTTTTACTTCCAAGTCATGGTCCTCATGTTTCTACCTAAAATTGTAGCATCATTCTATATTACTTTGACTTGAGCAAAAACCCTATTTTCCAAAGTCAGTCTCTATAGTTCAATAACTGCTTCCCTTGATGGCTTTGTAATCAAAATTATATCATTTGCAAAAAGATTTAGAGAATTTTAAACACCACTGACATTGTGTATTTGTAGCCTAACAATTAATTATATGTGATTTGAGTTTTGATAAACATATTAACAATCAATCAACATCAACAACACCTTTAACCCAAACTATATGGAGTCGGTGGTAGATGAATCCAATGATAGATACGAGGAGGTTGAAAAAAGGGAAATAAGATAAAAGAAAAGAAAATAAGATAAAAGAAAAAAAAAGGAGAAAGAAGGAGGGGAGAGATGAAGAGGAAAAAGACTAAAAAAGAACCATCTAGAACATAAAGATAACAACAGGTCTAACCCTCCACCAAGCTTATAGCTTTTCTCCGTTCCGTCCTAAAACATACTGTCTACCAATCTATATTTCACTTCATTAAATCTTGTTTAACTACCTTTCCCCAGGTAAGTTTCGGTCTACCAGTCTTCTGGTATTAACATATTAACAATCAAGATTAATATAAAATTATAAATGTACATTTTTCCTTTGCATTCATCAGCTACTAGTCTTCTGGTATGCATAGTAAGGAAATTCTAATATCTTGGTATTTTGTTCCTTTTTTGTTGGTTTAGGGGTCATGAAATGTAAAAAAGAAAAGCATTTTTGGCTTCTCTTCATGGGTACTTGGTTTTATATAATTGGATTTTACTTGTATAATCTTGTATACATCATTTATTCCATTTATATGCTGTTTAGGATTCTCCGATGCGTGGACCTGCTGAGCAGTTTCTTACATTGAGGGCCTTTGGTGCTCCAGCAATTGTGCTTGCATTAGCTGCACAAGGCACCTTTCGTGGATTTTTGGATACAAAGACACCTCTATATGCCGTTGGCAAGTATTTCAGCAGCTTACTCTCTCTCTCTCTCTACTCTTATGTTACATACAATTAAAATTAGTGACCAAGTATTCATTTACCAACAGTACTTTTGAAAAATTTTAATTGGCAACAATTTTGAAGTTTTTATTTATTTATAAATGACACTGAGCTTACAAATAGTTCAATTTTGACAAGAAACTAGCAGTTTAACACTTTAAAATGCCTTTATGAATCAAGAAAACAGTTTTCATAATTTAAATTTAAATTACAAAGAAGTCTCCATTTTCAGAGATGATCCGTGGTAAAAATGTAATGGGGATTGCATGATTGTCTTAATCACTGAGACTATAATCTATCTATGCCATTTACCCACAGTTTATATTTTTTGGGAAGATGCAAAAGTTTTTAACTTTTTTGACAAATTGGATCATTTAAACAATCTTATTTAATGGCGAAGGCCCTTTTTGGACTACTATATGAAATACTAGAACAGTACAATATTACAATAGAGAAAAGTTAATGAATTGGGATGTAGCAAAGAAAATAGCTATTACCAGCAAATGTTCACATGTTTTTCATTTTACCTTTCTCTGTGTAGTTGACCAAACTGATCCTCTAGCAATTTCTGTGAGTGTTTACTTTCTAATTTGTATCTATGATTCCCACGATGGTTTATATATTTTCTCACTGCAATTTGGCTCTATGGGCTGTCAGCTTCATGCTTTTACATGTTTATACTTTGCAAAGTGCTCCATGCAACCCTGCTAGGGTTGATGTGTACTTGTGGAAAACTAGGAGTATATGTCTAGGTTTGCTTGATGTAAATAATGAAGGGTTGTCTTGGAATGTCAGGTGTGGGAAATTTTCTTAATGCCATATTGGATCCAATATTGATATTTCTTTTTGGTCTTGGCGTTGGTGGTGCTGCAGTTGCTACCGTGATCTCTGAGTATGTCAATGATGTGGTAAACTTAGTATTATCTGTGCATTCTGCACACATCCCTTAATTTATGTAATCTGCTTTCAACAGAATTTGTCTTTGTGTTTACCAGATATTTAATAGCTTTCATTCTGCTATGGAAATTGAGTGACAAAGTGCTGCTAATCCCTTCCGAATTTGATGGGAGAAAATTTTTCAGCTATCTGAAATCCGGTACGCACAATTAAGTTGAATTGTTGCTTTGGCTGTCCCTTCCCTTCAATGAAAATTGGTAATGATAATGAAATGATTGGAGTTGATTGGAAAGATGATTACTAGTTTCTGCAGTATGTCGCTGAAATTTTCCTAGACAAGCTTCATCTATGCATGATTGTGGATAGCAAATTCAGCTTCATCTGTGCATGATTGTGGATAGAAAATTTAACTCAACTGAGTATCTCAACTATACCTTGTCTTTAGAATTAATGAACTTTGTGTGATTATGTGGATTGCATAACATCTTGGTTTCTGTTGATTTTGTTCTTAAAGTTTTTATTTATTTATTATTTTGCTCTTAATTCTGTCTTTTGCTTGAAACTCTGGGAGAGATTTTACTTTTTTATTCAAATTCGATTTTACCGTGTCTTGAACCAGCTGTCCCAATGGCTAAAGTTTTTAAAGACATCCCTAGCATCCCTCCTCCCTCTATTCCTAATATGTTTTTGTATTTTGAGAATGAAATATGATTTTCGTTAACTTGAAAATGTTTTGTTTGGCTAACCGCTTCTATGACTAGACAGAATACATTATGTGAGTTAAGGAGCAATGCAGATTAATCTTTACTTTATAACTAATTTAACTATTTCATTTTGTAGGTGGTCTTGTTTCTGCTAGGACTTTGGCTGTGTTTATAACTGTGACACTGTCAACATCTGTGGCAGCTCAGCAGGGCCCTATACCTATGGCAGGCCATCAAATTTGCATGCAAGTTTGGTTGTCTGTTTCTTTGCTCAATGATGCTTTGGCGCTTGCTGGTCAGGTTAGATAATTATATTGCATTGGACTATAAATTGCATTTTGTTTGAATGCATACTAAGGTTATACCAGTTTTAATGATCCATACATATCTCATGGGCACTTTAGCTCATCCAGTTTCCAAATCGCATGAATTTTAGAATAATAAAATTTTATAATATGAAATGGTATTATGGTGAGCACTTGAGGTTTTTCCCTGACCATGAAATCATGCAAATGTCTATCAGAACAAGTGAGCCTACCAGAATAGGTGATTGACCAAGTTGAGCTATGGACTCTAGTACCATGTCAAATTTCTTAAAACCAATTGACATTAAGTGAAATTGACCAATAAATATATAAGTTGCATCCCAAGAAATGAGTTAGGCGATGTGGGACCATCCAAGAACTAAGAAATTGGAATTCCAATATTGTACCATATCCTTCGTGGCCCAAAACGAAACATTTGGCGAAGATTGGAAGAATTGACTCTGTATCATGCTGTTTCAAATGATACAGATTATATGATCTATTTTTCGTGGAATTCATATTATTTGAAGATATGAAACAAACTATTACAAAATTATTAGGTCTTTGAAATTAATTTTTCTGAAGTGTTTTGTGTTAAAATGACATTTCTTTTACAGGCACTTCTTGCCCGTAATTACTCCCTGGGAAACTATGAGCAAGCACGCCTTGTTATATATAGAGTGATACAGGTTGTCACCATAAATTGCTCTCTTCGTTCCTCCTACCTTCTTTCAGTGAGATTGGAACTTATACTGACCCAGAATTCTTTTCTCCTACTCTCTTTTGCATGTTAAACAGATTGGTTTAGGAGCAGGAATCACTTTATCAATAATCTTATTCTTTGGGTTTGGAGCATTTTCTAGTTTATTTAGCACAGATTCTGAAGTTCTGGATGTTGCTCGGTCAGGAATATGGGTAAGAAATCAGAGTTGTTTGCAGAAAATTACCTTTATAATCATTTTGTAGGCTTTATATGCCACTCCCTAGTTGACTTGAATTGACTTTAAGAATCAGACACTCAGCCTGTGCTGAAGTGGGTCTGAGTGGCTAAGTCATCAGTACCAACTCCAAATTAAAATCCATGTGTTTGAAAGTATTATAGTGCAATTACCAGGAAAGGAGTTCGTTCAAGAAAGTAGAAGAATGCATTTTATTTGGATGTCTGTTTATATTGTTTTTTTCTGTCTGTCCTTCCTCTAATGTGGATGAATACATTGAAAGCTAATGTTTTTGGACAGTATCAGAATTTTTGTGCTTGATGGGTGTTTAAGCCATAGTAACCTTTTAGTAGGGCTAATAAATGTTCATTTCATAATATGCAAGTGCAGTTCTCAATACTTTCTGTGGAAGCATGTGTACATAGTAACCTCAATTGAAATATCTGAAATTTATTTACATGTGCAGTTTGTTGCTGGATCTCAACCAGTGAATGCTTTGGCATTTGTTATTGATGGGATTTATTATGGGGTATCAGACTTTGGATATGCTGCTTACTCGATGGTAAGTTCCTACAATGGTTGAAAGATAGTTAAACATTCCATATGATTTTTCCCTCTTAGCCCATTTCTTCGTGCTCTTTTTTTCTTTTGGCTTTTGTTATGGATAGGTTCTAGTTGGACTAGTTTCTTCAACTTTCCTTCTGGTGGCAGCTCCAGCTGGCCTTCCTGGAGTCTGGACTGGATTGTTTATCTTCATGGCTTTGCGTGTTCTAGCTGGAGTTTGGAGGTGAAGTATTTAATTAATATGGAAAGTGATAATTGTGAAACTTCATGTTAATGTATTATTACCCATTGTCCTACTCATTCAAAACCTACCTTAGAGAACAATGGTAAAATGATGCAGGACATGTTGGATGAATGTAACATGACATCAAGTCGCATGTTATTTGTTCTCTTTTATCTCGGTATTTTATTGGGTAGGGGTAGGATACTCTATGGACAGCAACATGATCAAAATTTTCTTCATAAGATTTTTATTGAGTTAATATTTTTGTTTTCTCAAGGTTGAGAAGTAAAAGTGGGCCTTGGGATACAATCTGGTATAAAGATGGAGCAGAAGATTGACCAACATGCATTCAGTACTCAGAAGTTCCAACATTCACTCCTCAGGTTAAAAAGCCATTTTCAGAATGATCAGAACATGATTCTCAAGAGCTATCTAATATGAGGGCACTAAATTCCTGCAAAGAGAATCCAGTGTCACTGCAGGGCTATAGTAAATTATTGAAATATCGCGACAATTACTGTTAACCGATTGCCAAAATCTTGCTGATTCAGGTATTGATTGAGTGGCCAATAGAACAGGGAGGGAGAAAATAATTGAATGACCAGCCTACAGCTTAGAGGGTAGTCTTTTTGGCCCTCTGGTTTTTGTTGGAAATTTGTATTTATTAGGAAATTGCACAATTTTGTATATTTGCATTGCTAAAGGTAGCTGCAATGCAAGTACGAGGACTTGTCCATTGCAGCTATTCAAGTTAGGTGTGTACTATGCAGTAATTACAATTTTTTTAATAGTTTATTACGTTAATGGTTAGCATTAATCTTAACGCAATTAACATTATTTATAGTCTGGTATTTGTTGTTAACGATTTCACTTACCTCTGGTTAACTTGTCTTTGACTATTGCTTATTTTTTATTAATCAACATCAGTGAATGGTTAAGTGGATTGTTGTTAAAATTTAAGTTGTCAATAATATCAACTATTGTAAAAATTAAATGAAAAATCTATTTATTATTTTAAATAATTTCAACCTTTTATTTCTAAAAAAAAAACTGCAAAAACTAATCCCACTATTGTCTAAATTGAAAAATAGTTCTTGTAATAAAATAAAATGTGCCTTTTTGTACCAAAAACTAAAAGAGTATGCACTTTTAAGATATCAAATATTAATAATAACTTGGTGGCAAGTGGCAACTAAATTGTATGTGGGACTTAAGTTTAAGATTATAAGATAACGATTGCATTCTGTCGTGTATGAATGGCGTAATCAACATTTGGAGTGGGGTAATCATCATTCATCATAGTTCTTCAACATTTATAATTTATGACTTAATACAAAATTCTTACTACAAAGTCTCTATAGTGAAACAGAACAGAAACATATCTTATTGAATCGCCAAGTTGGGGAAAAAACATGATATAAGTAAACCCCACCAAAGCGAAAAACAAACACTGTAAGCCTTTAATAATATACTAAGATCCTACATGAGGAAAGCATATATCAAGTAACTTCTGCTCTTCATATAAGCCAAAATCATAATCAGGATTTAAGAAACTATAATCATGACCAGCATCCAAGTCTGGAAACTGCATACTATTCCAATGCTCAGGAAGGTAACCACCAAGTTTGTGCAGCTGTTGAGAAAGATCACACAACTTCCTACCATGGCCAGAACTGAATCCAGGTTGTGAATTTCTGTTTGTGTTGATGTTGTTCAAAGCCTCAACTTGGGACATGCCTTCAATTGGTCCAACTGTACCACCACCAAAGAGATGAATTCCCTGCATAGAAGGATGATTGGAGTCCCCTACTATTGGTGCCTGATTCTTGTAGTGAATAGAATGTGCTCTCAGCTTGCATTCCAAACCCTTGAGCCTAGTTTTCATCTCATCAAAATGTTCACTTCTTCTATGTTGCTCATTTGGTGATTGACCATGGCTAATCTTCAAGCAATTGTTGTGACATAGTCCCAGGATTTCAGAAATTACTTCCTCGGTATGTTTCTTTGCAATAGATGCCTCAGAATTTGGTCTTGGATTGGTATCTGGCAGCATATTATTATGCATATATGCAAGGCAATGGTTGCTGCAGCTCAACTCATAAGTGCTCAAACTTTCAATTGATTCTCCTCTTGTTTCTTCACTCTTTATCAAAATCTCGTGTTCGGTAGCAGCATCCGAAGAGCCAGAAGAGCTACAATAGTGACTTCTTGTATTCATAGGTATATCCATAGGCTCCTTCTGCAAGTGTCTACCCTCTCCACCTATGCCAGAGTTTTTCAAAACCTCCTTCAATTCTTTCTCTATTCCTTCACTTTCTCTTGGTACTTCAGACTTAACATTATTCAAAGTTGTTGCCTTACATTCTTCACTTGTTTGACACTGTTCAAAGCCATTAGTGATTTCCTTCAACTCCTCTATTGAGTCATCAGCCACACAACCTCCAGAAAGAACCGGCTTCTCTTCTGCTTTCTCAAAGACACCAACCTCAGAAAATCTTGGTCTGTCTTCATGACACTGACGATGGTTCACCTCCAACTCCTCGGCTATTGCAACATCACCACCATTCTCGGAAGAACCACTTGGTGATTTTTTATCACTTCCACTAGAAGATGAAAATCCATTAGAGTCTATTGTCTCGGGAAAATTCAAACGGGCACAAGGGCCATACATGGCCTTAGCTGCTTCATCATAAGCAAGAGCAGCTTCAAGTGCAGTGGAGAAAGTACCAAGCCAAAGCCTATTTGCTTTCTCACCAACAAGCTTGCCATTGATAGGTTCGCGAATCTCGGCAACCCATTTACCCCAAATCCTCTGCCTCACACCTCTGAACTTGCAATCGGAGTTCTGAGGCCCTCCCTTTCCTCTCATGCATCCTTTTCTCGACCCTTTTGCAGGAACTTTGTGAATCACTTCCACCCCATTTTCTCTAGAGCCAAGTTGTTGCTGCCTGTTGTACTCCTTCCACTTTTCAAGTGTGTCCTCCACAGAATCACTTTCACCACTGCGTCTCTTCCGCGATTTCCTCTCCCTACATATAGAAACATAAATGAATTATAACAAAACAAAGCTTATGCAGCAACCACAAATTGATTAGAATAAATAGTGCATGAATTGATACTATAAAGAATTTTTACATTGTCATTCAATCATAAACTATCACATGTGACAATCCATGAATATTAAATTTGACTGAATATAAGGAGGAGCATCAAAAGAAGAGAAAGGATGAAATGAACAAAATAGAATTAAATCCAAATAAAATTTTGGATCAAATAAAAGAGTAGCAAATTGAGATGAGAGTAACTGACCCAGAAACGTTGTTATTAGTCTTCATGCGCTTTTGCTATTGAAGAAGCATGTAGTTTGGTTCCTTCTTCTTGTTGTTGGTTTTATGTTGGGTCATGTGTGAAGTGGTAAGGTTCCAAAATTTGTGTTCGGAGGGTTTAAGAGAGGTTTTGGATTTTTTTTATTAAGTTTGCGGCTGTTTTGTTTGGGATGTGTGGTGCATGTGCTCACTACAACGTCATGCTTGACTTGTTTAAGAAAAAGTTGAAGTGTTCAATTTTCATTTGGAATAGGGAACATGTTAAATCTTGTGGGTTTAGATAGGCACGGTGACGTGGCACGTTTTCAGATTCTAATGGAGAGGCTGATGAGCAACTGGGTTTGTGACACGTGGCGGGATTGTTCATGGTGGCAACGCCCAGGAAGCTTTCTTCACCACGAAGGGCTCCTTTTCTATCTGGTCTTGGTTCTTGCAACACTTCAATTATGAATTATCTATTATCTATCTCTCTGAATCTGTTTTTTTTTCTCTTCTTCTAATTCCAAAAATGTCGTTTATCTTCTTTTATAAATTTATTTATTTATGAGTAATGCTAATAACATATTCTAACACAAATTTTTTTAATTTTATTTTTTATTATCAATTGAAATATATTAAAAATTATATTTTTGTTATGTCTCATTATTTATTTAATGAATTCCTATTTTGAATTTATATTTTTTAATAATTAAGTTTTTATTAATAATAAAGTATTTTGAATGGGATATTAGATAATGTATTATTAGTATCCTTCTTTGTTTATTTGTTTTCTTTTATTAGATTTGGTTTTCATAGTACAGAAAAGGTATCAATGTTTATTTTATAGGTCATTAATTAATAATTAACTCAACCTGCAGATCTATGTCATTGTCAGGTCATCCGGTTAGATATTTGAGGAATATAAAATAAAAATTGAAACAAGTACACTTAAAAGATAAAAGAAAAAAATTCTAAAAATTACGAAAAAGTAGATATTTTGTTATTTTAAGTTGAACTTAAAAATGAATAAATGAAATAAAGATTAAAAGGTAATTAAATATTTTGATATGGTTGTATTAGGTAGAGTTAAAAAAATTAAATTCGATGCGTAACCTAGGTACTTTGAGTTTATCTATTTTTAAACTTATTCAATTGGTTAATTCAACCTAATCCAATATATTTTGCTTGCCCAAGTTGCCCAAATTCATGATCATTTATGTGTTAAGAATTTAATCTTGTTGCATATAATGCATAACTGTTTTGTTTTGGTTATCTTGATTCTTTTTGTCTATTCTAATCACTAACAATTCTGTTTTGTTTCATTTTAGCATTTTTTTTAAAGGCCAAAGTATTTGTCTTTGTTAAGTGATGATAGCTAGTGGAGAGTGGAAAACATAATATAAGAGTGAGTTAAATATGATTGCAAAATTAGAATTATGTCTATAAATTATAATTTTAAATTTAGCTAAGAAAATATTAAATTTCACGTCTGGGACATGAGCAATTAGAATTGGATGTTCTATTGCAATTATGTTATTTAGACAATTAATTCAAATTTATTAAAAATATAATTAATAGATTTTTTTTCAAATATCTGTTAAAAACATAACGTACGCAACCAACAATTTTAATTGAGAATATTATTAATAAATTAGCAGTAGTCTTTTTTAAATGGTTTAATTTAAAAACAAATCCTCACGATGCATGTAAATACATCATATTAAGCCAAAAACCTACCATTTACATGAATCATGATATCATTTTACGAAGGAATTGGATTCCTACATTTTACTTGTCATCAAAGGCACTTTGTAGAATCAGTACAAATCAAATGACACCTTTTTATGAAAATTGAACAGCGGGCCCATGCTTTGTACGGAGTAAAGTCCCCTGATCCATTCAAATAATGTTTTTTTAGATCACAGCACACAAATATTCTATGGATGATAATATTAAAAAGGTTACAATAACATGTCATGCTATAATATTCTAAACAAATTTATTATTAGGGTCGATCATAGTGGTGGGGTTTAATGAGAATTCAGGTTCAAATTTGATTTCCATACTTCTTTTAAGAAATACTTATTATTAATTTGAATTATTAGGTTATAAATTTTATTATAATAGGATATATTGTTTATTATTATTTTTCAATCAAGCAGTCCAAATTTTGAGCCCTCAAAGCTTTACCCATCATGTTGATTAATGGTGATTAGTGAACCTTGTTCTCCCACACGGTACAACACGCTTTCTTACTCCTACTAACTTTCCTTACCATTCAACCAAAAAACCAATTAGTTGACTGGGTCCACATCACCACATGCATGTCATCAAATATGTCTCTCAAAACTTTTCTCTTTTTGTCCTTTCCTATTCTCTCTAGTTCCAACCTTAATCATAAGGTGAATTCCCTGTCTTCCATGTTCTTGTTACATCACATAATTGTTTTCATCAACACAATAGGTGTGGTTGTGAACACTGTGCTTGTTTCTATTTGGCTTTGATGCTTCTTTTTAATATTTTTATTTATCTATATATTCATCATTTAACTAATACTTGTTTTTTGCTACTTGGTGTTTATGCTAAGACTTTCTCTCTGTCATGGCTTAAAATTTTATGTTCTTAATTTGTGACATGTCAAATGTGAATGCGTGACGTGCGAGTGTTGTGATAACGTACACAGTCGCAGAAGTTTGCAGGTGTAAACCCGATGTAATCTGGATGAAGTTAAATGGTCATAGCAGGCGATCGAAGTTTTTCTTTTGTTTTTGGCTATATTGATAGTTTGACTTCCATGCTAGGTCAATTAGTGAGGCTACGAGGTTGATATGAAAAATGCTCATTCATCAGTTTATATGCATGAATTATTTTGGATATAATTTTTTTTAATGATTTACTGTTTTGTCTATGAACAATTTTTATTTTCTGTTATCCACAATTAATTTGATATGTCAATTTATTATATTAAAGAGTTTAATATTTATGTCCACATAATATTAAACAATTTTACATCGATATTCAATCACAAATCATTCTTAATGATTTTAAAAATAATTATTATACAAATCAATAAGATAAGATAATGATAGGATGTTCTAACCTATTTAATTTCTCTACTATGTTTATTTTACATTACATTCGACACTTGTTTATGGGTGCTACTGTTACTTAGAATTGCTTGAAATCAGTGACATATCAAAGAAGGTCTGAAGATGAATTAACTGGAATGTCAAGTCATGATTACTTCTCTTCTGGGGAAAAAATCATTAAAATGATATCATTGTCTATGGTTGTCCTTGCCCTCATACCAGAACTGTATGCTTTCTGATTGTATAACATCATTTGAACTTTGAAGTTTTGTAAAATAGGTAAAAAAAAAAGGGAGTTTAATAGGAATGTATTATTCATGTAAAAGTTTTTATAGTGTGAACCAATTAAAGATCTTTACTATAGTTTTTAAAATAATTATCATCAAAATCAATAAATTTTAGTATTTGTCATTGAAGGATAATATAAGAAGAGAGATTCTCAACAAACAAGTGCATATGCAATTTTCTATATAAAAAAAGGAGATTCTCCCAATATAATGAATATTAGAGAAATATTCAACCATCTAACTTGTGTTTTATGTTGACAATCAGAGCTGCTTAAGCAACACTATCAACACATGGCTTCTAATTTCCGAGCATTCTTTAACAGTCCGGTTGGTCCAAAAACAACACATTTCTGGGGACCTATTGCCAATTGGGGATTTGTTGCTGCCGTAAGTTACATTCCTTTTATTCCCTCTTATAATATATAGTTCTTCAAGCATTAATTTGCATATGAAACATGCTATTTTTCTCTCATATAATTAAATTGTGTCATGTGTTATTGTGTTTTCTTTCAGGGTTTGATAGACATGAAAAAACCTCCAGAAATGATCTCTAGCAACATGACAGCAGGTTGGAAAGTTATATTGTTCTTAGCAATAGCATACATTGTATTCATGCATATCTTGTCTTTGTGTTGGTTCTGCAGTTATGTGTCTATTCAGCATTGTTCATGAGATTTGCATGGATGGTTCAACCGCGAAACTATCTTCTTGCTTGCCATGCATCCAACGAGGCCGTACAAATACGCCAGCTCGCCCGTTGGGCAAAGGGGAATGGGTATGCAACTAATTAGCATTGGATTAATGAAAACTGAACTATGTATACTCTGATTCTCCTAGTGAGAAATGCTAGCAAAACTCTTTTTCAAAGACTTTCTACTGTTGTTTAAAATCTATTAAAAATCCTTAATTTTGGTAGTTTTCACTTCTCTTGCAAAAGCTATTCTAACAATCAGAGAGTCTTTGAGGGAGAATATCATAGAGTGCCACGAGCATTCCTCTTCTCCTAGTTGCACGTTTCTTTCAATTGCTACACTATGAATTCTGCTTTTCATGTCTAAGCAGTAAGCAGGAATTGGTGGATTTTTTTTTTAGAATAGGTACCTTTCTGCGAAGAAGGAAGGCGCTTCGTCGAATTAACTTGATGCTGAATTTGCTGATTTTCATGGGGCTCCAAATATCACAATTTGCATTAACTTGATTATTCATGTAGATGAACAATTTTTTTCTCTGTTTTATAACCAAGATTCATGGAATATTGTTTTCCTATTTGTTTATTACTTATTTTGTATTGATTAAAAAAAGTTTCTCAGCTCTCAGACCTGCAATGGCATTGGTGGTAACTTGTATTCATTTGAGAAAAATCATGGAGAAATTGAGGGTAAAAATTCATTAAAAGGTGGCTAGGAAAAAAGGACTTCACAAAAAGAACAAAAACTCTGTTCCGCTTATAGTAATGTACACATTTTACTGTTATAAGTTTATAACAAGAAGATTTAACAAGGTTTAAACTACATACAATCGATCTAAGTAATGCATATATACCAACAAGAGTATAGTTCAATTACTGTTATAAGTTTTTGACGGTTGAATCCATATATATTTTGATGTCAGAGGCTTAACAATTAACAAATGATAAGTAACATTTAATCAATACGATCAAGTTAATTATTTTAGAATTAGCTACCAATTCTATTGATAGTTAAAGTTAGTAACAAAATTTAAAAATTCATGTAATGATCAAACCATTAGCAAAATCTGATAAGTGATCATCCAACACAGCAAAACTTGGGCACAGCAAAATCATCCACAAATTCTACCGTCCTTTATTAATCAATGCATAAAATAAAAAGTAAATTACAATTTTAGTCCACCTATAATTCTTAATTTGAGATTATGGTTTCTTATTTTAAAAAATTTGATCCAATCTTTAATTTTGTATATATTTTTATGATATTTTAAATAAATATATTAAGTTTATGATTCAATTAGATTAAAATATTTAAAAAATATATGCAAATTAAGAATTAGATTAAAATTGTGATTTTTCTAAAATGAAAAACCAAAATTGTGAGAAAAAAATAAGAGACTGATATGGTGGATTAAAATTATAATTTATCTTAAAATAAAAAGGATTTAAAATAACAAATGTGATTCGAAAACAACGAATTGTCATAGAATACCTAATAATTTCTGGGCGAAACCAAGCTTTGAACGTAATCCGTTTATTTATTATTTATCGGCAAAAGCAATATATATTATAACTAGCACAAGAAACTGAACGTAATCCGTAGACCGTAGCATAGATCCAAATACGTTGCTGGAGATTAATTTCACCTGTCTCCACTGTATTTATCTCCCCCATTAATTGTATAAAATTGCTTGCACTTGATGATAAAGAAAAATAAAAGTTTCCCTCCAAAATAAAAGAACAAAACGTATACAAATTCTTAACATGCAGCTAACGTATTAAACAACTTGTCAATCATGCAGATTAACAGAGGAAAACCTTTATAGACTGTTTGGATGGGGATATTCAAGAAGGTAATTCATTTTTTTAGAGAATTTAAATTGCTTCATAAAGAAATATCTAGTTTGGATAAGATATTTAAAAAGAAATTTAAATTCTGATATTTTTACTGTGTATTTTAATCAATTAAAATGTTGGAATTTCAAATTCTCATCAAATCTAAGGAATTTGAATTTCTTTTTCTAGAAAACACTCACTGAAGCTCTCGCTCAGGATTCTGTCTTTCTCGATGTAGCTCTCTGGCTCGACGCTCGCAACAATGGTTATACTCGCAAGTTTCAACGATGGTTACATTCACTGATTCTCTTGCTCGACGCTTGCAAGGCGCACAACCTTCTCTTACGGTGGTTCAGAGGAATTTCCTGTGCACCTGGTGATTCAGATTCATTTCTTTTCCGATCACAACAACAATCTCCAGAAGTAGGGTTTCATGATTTATCTCTTTTACGTCCTTTCCTTTCAGTTTTTTCTTGTGTTTTTTGTGCAATTTGGATGACAATTTTATTTCCACCAATCACTGCAGATGAAAAAGCTATACGATCAAATTATCATTTGTATTTGAGGTATCGCTGCAAATTCCCTTTTTTAAAATTATTTTGATCTTCTCGGTCATAAATTATTGATTTGATCTCTCTTATTTTGATGTGTGACTGCTCCAACAAGGACTACAAAAATAAATTAATAATTGAATCACCATTGAGATCTTGTGTTTTGGCCCCGTAGTTTACTGATTTAGAGCTTGTTCAATCATACTCTACACTATATCTATCTTTTTTAAATTTATTTTTGCATTTGTAGATTATTTTGGATTTGAAGATTTGGATTCATTGTAATTTTGAGCCACCCCAAGAAAAGAATTTACCTTTTGATTTAGGAGTCATATGACTCATACTTGGTTGATATTGTTACAGGGCTAAGCTTTTACTAGTTCCACTGCTATAATGCATGATCAGGCTAGTAAATGGTGAAGCACAACACAAGCTCTGAAAATATATCATTTTGGTCTTTAATTGGTTTAGAGCAAATGTATCAACTTAGATGCTTAAGCACTTACCTTAACCAAGAGCATTAAGAACAGTGACATAGATTTGCATGATGTGTTAGTCACTTAGTTGATGTGATTAAAAGAAAGCTGTGAACTTAGATTAGGAAGTGTAGATTTTGGTTTCAAGAATGAAGGCTTTTATAGTTTGTTAAAGGAACATGGTTTCCTACTTCTTATTTCATTTCATTCTATTCTATTTCTTACCCTCAATTGTTTCTCAATATCTTAGTTTCTTACCTATTGGTCAATTACTAAATTCAGTGTCTGAAATTTCAGTAGTTAAATATGTATGATTTTAATTTATCTTTACTATTATTACTCTTATTTTTTAATGACTAGTTTGAATGAATTTTGTGTAATGCCTTGAAAATTCTGTATGCTATAGGATTGGTGGATTTGAAAGCCCCTTTAACTCTTAATTAGCAAACCCCCTCAGTTTTCACTTTTCATTCTGGAGATAACTTAAGTTGAACTAAAATAAAAAATAATATAAATCTTATTATTCTTGTAATGTTATTGTTATTCCCAGTAATGAATTTCTGGATTGAAACTTGAAATAGTAAAGGTTATTGATCCAATAAGTCAGTATCGTTATGCTAACATGACAATTTATTAATGTATAAATCCTTGTACTGAAAAAGTGTTCTCTTTTTATTTTTTAGGATCTTATAGCAATGCCCTTTTAGTCCTTTCTTCAATACTATATATTTTCTTACTTTTTTTCCTTAATCAGTTATATATGTATTGAATTAATCACCTTCTACAAATGCTTGTGCTAGATTTTTGGGTCACTCAGCTACTGTGAAGCTTGAGTTTCTAAATAACAATATGAAAAAAAAACCCAAAACTCAGCCTAGACAAACTAAGAGAAGAGTATTCACACAACTACCTCATTCACTAATCCTATATTAGCATTAGTATTGTATATATATACACTAGCAACTCTGCACTAAAATATAATATATAGAAATCCTTCATTTTGCCTCAATTTATCACTCTGGTCTTTGATTGTTGTAATACCCTGAGTTTTAAGCATGAGTTAAGCTTAAGATTAGTTATATATAATCATGTATTAGTTCCCCAAGAAAGGGAAGCTTAAGAAAAGCAGGAGGCTGTGTCAACCAGTTGGCGTGATCCGCGTGGGGCGTGGCGCGATCAGCGTGGAATAGTCGAACAGATGGCGCTATCAGCGTGGGTATGGCGCGATCAGCGCGAGAGGTGAGAATCAGGGCAATGGGTTCGAACAGCTGGTGCGATCCGCGTGGATCTGGCGCGACCAGCGTGGATGGTTCGAACTTGTGGCGCGGTCAGCGCGGTTGTGGCGCGGTCCGCGCGGGAGCCCAAATCTGGGCTATGGATTCGAATGGATTGTGCGGTTTGCGTGGGCATGGCGCTAACTACGTGGGATGTTCGAGTAGATGGCGCGATCCGCGCGAGGTTGAATCAGGGCTGTGCTTTCGTCCAGTTCGCGCGATCCGCGCGGGACACGGCGCGATCCGCGCGAGACCCTCAGATCAGTTTTATAAGGCTCATTTCAGGACGCGAAAAAGGGAGAGAGAAAGGCTTCTTCTTCTTCCTTTTGCCCTAGACCTCCATTGTTGACCATCCCAAGCTTCCTTGAGCCATAGACCTTGACCAAAACACATTCCTTTGGCTTTTGATTGTGAGAGAAACACTATGGAAGCTTGAATCACTCATCTTTTCTCATTAAAAACCCTTTTTGAGTGAGATTTGGAACCCCCAAGGAAAAGCTCAGAGAACTTGAGAGTGGTTGAGACCCATTGCGTGGAAAGGACACCAGAGCTCGAGGAGGTGGTCCTAGGGTCTTCCTTGACGTCGTTGAGGTAAGAAACTCAAGTTTCTCTGTCTGATTTTGAGTTTGGGGGTTTGCATGAACAGTGACCCATATGTGATGGGGTTAGAATTAGTCCAGGGTCCTGTAGAGACTTGTGTTCAGGGGGTTGTTGTGATGATGTTAGAGCCTTCAGAAATCATTATTGATGAGGTTTGATTTTGGCTCCGAGTTGCTCATGCATAAGAGAAAGAGCTGAGTGCATGGTTATTGTGAACCCTAGACTAGATGATAAAGTGCTCTTGGGATGGTAAAGATGTTGTTTATGAGCTGATATGGGTTGTATTATTGAGCTTAGACATGATAAGGCTAAGGCATGGATGTGCTTTGTGTTAGCCTAAGCAGAGTCTTAGGAGAGACTCTGGAGCCTGGGTTAGGCTGAGAAGAATCCTAGTGAGGGTCTGTGAATCACTTGTGAAGTGATTGGATATGTGTTCTGTAGAAAGGGATTGTAGTTCCTTTCGTTCTAACGGCTTAGGACCGTTGTTGACACATTATGTGTTTGCTTGTGTAGGACGTGAGCTTGATATCTCTAGTGGTGGTAGCCACGGTACCGGGGAAGCTGGTGTTTTGCTTAGAGCAGGTAAGCTCTTGGTCCTTGATTGTATGTCCTTTGCTATGTTTCACCATGCTCCAAATGGAGGGATGGTTTGATGTGAATAATTGTATGTAAGTGGAACATGAATGTGGATATGACTGATTATTAGATTGTATACTGTGCCCTGTGATGGGAACTGATATGTGTTGAATTGATAAGCTGAGAATGTGACTTGAACCCTTTGATGAGGGAATGATATGTAATGATATGTATATGCTTGAGATGTAAGATGAACCCTTTGATGAGGAAATGATATGTAATGATATGTATATGCTTGAGATGTAAGCTGAACCCTTTGATGAAGGAATGATATGTAATGATATATATTGAATTTGAATGCTGAGATATGAGCTATTCAACCTGTGATAGGCGTGATTGACTATAGACTAACTATGGATTCTGGGAATGAACGGATGTAATCCTATGGTAGTAGGATAGATGACTTGAGATTGAGTAAGCCCTGTTGTGAGATGTTCCTGTGATATAGATGTAGCCTCCCGAACGGAGATGTTCCTATATGCACAGATGTAGCCTCCTCAGGCAAGTGTGTTGAGATAGGATACGAGATGTTCCTGTGATATAGATGTAGCCTCTTGAGCAGAGATGTACCTATATACACAGATGTAGCCTCGTTAGAAGGAGATGTGCCTGTTATATATAGATGTAGCCTCTTGATTGAGATGTTCCTATATATATACAGATGAAGCCTCCGCTAGACACATGAGATGTTCTTGTTATATAGATGTAGCCTCCTAAAGTGGAGATGTTCCTATATATACAGATGTAGCCTCATGTAGATGATTGAGTCCTGGCATGAGATATTCCTAGTATATAGATGTAGCCTCCTAAGATGAGATGTTCCTATATATCTAGATGTAGCCTCTGCAGGATAGGGTTGGATGTGATGAATGGCGGTATGCCATGAGTATAGCCTGATTGTGGTCAGGTAGCGATTTATGCTATGAACGGTTGTAGGCCGTGTTTGAGACGCCTGGTTGTGGCCAGGTGGATGAGAATTGAGATTCTGAGGATTGACGGTATGGTTGATATTCTGGTTTTGAATCTGAGGATGATTGTCTTGGATATATTATTTCATATATATGTTGAAGTGAACCAGGGGAAGGAAATACCTTCAAGGGCCTTGAGTTTACTGAGATTTTATATCTCACCCCGTGTGTGGGGCTTATGTTTTACAGGTGAATCCTCAGGAGGAGCAGACAGATCCCAAGGCAAGAAGCCTATGCAGGGGTAGCTGTGATGTGCAAACCTTAGGCTAGAGGATATGAGCATGTGGCTCTGATGTTTTGTATTCGCCTTTGGTTTCGTTTTGTACCCTGAGGGGATTGTTGTATGTACAGTTTTGTATAAGACACAGAGACTTTATGTATATTCACCATATTAAATGTACAGTGTATATGATGATGACATTTGTTGATGCCCTTTTCTTTTATGGTATGCTTCCAAACTGCTTAACTCTGATAATTATTGTTAAAGATAGTAATTAAGGCTGGGTAATGACCTCGGTTGTAGCTGGGGCGTTACAATTGTTATTATGAATGTGTTATATGTATAACGTATGCCATAGTATTATTTTTTTTATCAGCACATGACATAGTATTGTTGTTGTCGGTGAGTAATTTTATCTAGTTTTGGTCCTATAATTTCTTTTCTTGAATATAAACCCCTATATTTTTTTCTTATGGTTAATTATGTGTCTAGGTTTGAAAATTCTATATCAATCATTACTAATACCAAATGGTTTTTTGTTTATGTGTAGGTATATATCGTGAGAATGTCTTTTGGCTTATGCAGTGTCTACTTTTTTTTTTTTTAATTAAGCTTTTTAAACTATTTTGATGTCTTAAGTTGTATGTTGGAATCAGTAATATTCAAACTATTCTCATTTTTATATTTTTAACGACAATGATGATGATAAAATGTAGATAAATTTTATATATACTTTTTTTTTCAATTTTTCTTATTGGAATATTTTTTTATGCTTTAGTTCTAAATTTATATTTTTAAAATATAATTGGACAAGAATATATATAGATTTTTAAAGTAATTATTATAAAAATAACAACTTTTATTTATATGACTATTTATATTTTTTAAATATAATATGATAAAAAAATGAAATATAATAAATTGAAATTATTTAATTCAAACAAAAAATTCAAAATATAAGAAATTTAAATTGTTTTATCCAAACAAGAAATTTCAAATTAAAGGAATTTAAATTGGTTTATCCAAATAAAAAATTTTAAAAATCCAAGAATTTTAATTGATGCATTTCAATTTCTCTGGATTTCAAACACACTCTTAATGAAAAAACAAAAATGAAGAAAACTTTCATGATACAAGAAGAAGCGGTTCAGCTTATAAGAGAAGGTTGAATCAGCCACGGGCAGGGATGGGCGGCGCGCCGGGAGGAGGGACGGCGACGGCGGCGCGAAGGATGGACAGGAACCCGGCGGGCTGGGACGTGTCGCCCTCGTCGAGGAAGAGGTCCTCGGGGACCCTGAGGGCGGCGTGCACGGCGACAAGGGCGACGGAGACGGTGAAGGAGGAGACGAGGAGGGAGCCGAGCGAGGTGAGGAACAAAAGGACGAAGGTGGTGGCGAGGAGGAGGGAGAGTGTCTCGAAGTCGGAGAAGGTGCGACCGAGGAGTTGGAGGGGGCGGTCGTTGGGGTGAAGGAGGTAGAGGGAGAGCCACGAGGCGAGGAGGCCGAGGAGAAGGAGGAGGGAGAAAGGGCTAGTGAGGAGGGACACAGCGAGGATGAGCGTGATAACGATGTAGTAGTTGATGCGGAAGTAGGAGATGTTGTGGTGGATGCGGAGGGTGTAACACCCCAAAAATTTAGGGAATTACAGACAATTACTAAGAGTAAAATGTTAATGAAAGACAGTAGAAAAATTTAAGGCAAAATGACAAGAATGCCCCTGAAAAATTTCAAAAATGACGGTTATGCCCCTAGGGTGAAAATGACAATTTTGTCCTGAACAATTCTGGAAATGACTAATGTATCCCTAGATATTTTAGTAAGATATTTACTAGGAGAAATTACCAAAATATCCTTGGACAATTGCAAGAATGACAGATAGGTCCCTGAGGCAAAAGACCAAAATACCCTTAGGTTAAAACTGACCTAGATGACTTCAGAAATTAATGAGAACCTGAGCATTAGATAAAATACTTTTAGGTAACAAATTATTAGCA
>PYAF01006307.1:941052-952140 GCA_007407185.1 Glycine tomentella | reverse complement strand
AAATTTGGATAAAAAAGTAAAACCAATATAATTTTCTTAATCTTTTAATAATTATATTGATTCTATCTTTATATCCTCATATACTAACATTTTTTATAATAACATTTTCTCATTATCATTTTTGGATTTGAATAATAGATTTAAAATTATACATTGGTTTCTAATTTTTTAATTACTATAGTTGTTTCATGATAAATCTAATAACATGTTTAAATGAGTACAATAATAAACATATATATAAGAGAGTAATGATGGTGAAAAATTGGTAGGAGGATTATTGAGTTATATGGATGACGAAATTAAGGTTGACAATCGTAAAAACATTATGTTAAGCTAGTAACGAATATAGTCAATATAAGAAAAATATGGTTAATCTTAGCAAATAAGACAAACATTAATTCAATTTAGAAAACAAAGGAAAAAGTGCAAAGGAGATGATATACTTGACATTTTTTATTTCAAAAAAATAAGAGAAATATATATAACATACATATCTTGAAGAATATTAAAGACGGAAGGAGATATGTGTGATGAGAGAAAATAAAATATAATAATTAATAGGAAAAAAATATAGCAAAATCTCAAAGGTTTGGGTGAGATTATTTGATAGATTTTTATACTAAAAGGTATGATAAAATTGATCAAAATCCTTCTTAAAAATAATTCATCGAAATTTATATATTTTTTAATACCAATAGACTTTTTATAAATTATAAAAAATTGAATAACACTGAATTTTGTTATCTTTCTTAAAAAAATTTAAAAGTCTCCTAATTAAATACCACAAGACTTTTTTATTAAAAATAAATCTTTCAAAAAATTTGAAATTCTAATCCAATACACTTCCTTAAAGGATTTGTAAAAAAATTCAGACTTAGTATTAAAAATTAATTAATATTAATTAAATGATCAGAAATTAAGAATGAATTACTTAATTTGATTATAATTTTTAGAATTATTCAGTTTGGTAATGTTAGTACTTTATTATTTTAAAAAAAGTGTTTGTATTTTATTATAATAATAAGTGAAAGAAACTCCAGAATTTTGATATTCACGTAAATTATAATTATGTGGGGGCTGGACCAATTAAATAAACGGAGACTAATGCACAACCAATTATCATTTTTGAAAATTTTGGAGGAAACACTATAAAATCGATGGGTTTTTTTTATCATTCAGAAAGTATAAAATCAATTATGACAAGATTTAAGGGGGGAAAATGAAGTAATCAGAATTGCGGGTATATAAGAGACTAATTTGCTGAATCATGGTATTTCTTAATCCAGTATTTAGTTATCTATTTTTTATTCTAGTAAATTATCATTTGCATATAAAAAAAAACATGTGCATACATATATTAAAGATATGTCAAATATATCTAATATTATTTCACCTACTTATTAAAATTACGTAATAAATAAATTATTCAGCATATATTATTAACATATATTTTTTGAAAATTTTAACGTGAATAAATCTATTTTTCAGCATATGTTATTAACATATATTATTCAGCATATCTTTATATACTAAATTGAGATGTAAATTCAATCTTGTTTAACAGTTTAATTAAAGAAAGAATCATTAAATTGAAAATTAAATTCAAAAATCAATTTTTTTATTTAATATTCATTAATAATGTAATATTTATACGGACTAAAAATGTGATTTGTAATCCAGTCAAATAACTACAAAACACCAAATAAAAACACATGTCTTTCGAACCTTGAGAAACAACCTTATTTTTTCCAGTGGACTCCAAATCAGTTTTTGAATTCATAAATTTATTATTATTGATAACTTTAAACAAACTAATAGATAATAGATATGTGTCTTGTAATATCTCTAATTTAAACTAAGGTAATTTGGGTACTATTTACTTAATTAAATGGATTAACAAAAGGAATGGCAGTTTGGTCTTTGCCAGAGATAAGGGTGTAATAAGTAATTGCTGAGTGCACCCCCTATTTTATGTTAAAAACAAGTCGACCACATTTTCTCCCATTTTCTTCTTCTCCTTTCTTCTTCTCTGGTTTCTCCTCCACTCCCAAGCTCTTTTCTCGCCACTTTCACTTGATTAGTGGCTGAAATCACTAAGCAAGCAAGAAAGAAAGTTTTTTTCTTTGTTCTTTGATGTTATTGAGCTTTGGTGGTGAGTGATTTGAGGAAAAGAGTGGATTTTAAATCTGTCCACCACCGTTCGGAGCCGTTGGACCGCGATTGGAAGTCATAGAGTGCTGGTCCACCCTCCAATTTGGTCATTTGAATTCTAAGGTTTGTAATCTCCTCCTATTTCTCCTTGATTCTTGAGGTTAGGGTTAGGGTTGGAGTGAGATTGATAAATGTTGAGGATTGGGAGGGTAAGACAATTTTGAAGTCTGATTTGGAGTGTGTAGAAGTTGATTTTAAGTTAAAATGGTGTTTCATGCATGTATCATACATGCATGTTCATGACAGCCAAGAACATCAATCTTGTCAGCTCTGGTGTTTTGTGTATAGCAGAAGCTATCGGTGTCCAAATGATCTAAAACCAGTGTCATTTGAAAGCTAAGAGAGTTAGGTATATTCTGGAATTTTCGTGCTATTTTTGGAGGTCCTTAGAATTTATGGTGTAGAGTTATAACAGGCTGTTATACTATGTTTTTAGCATATTTTTCTGCTGCAGAGGTCAATCTTGCAGAAATCATAAATCAGTCTAGGATGATCCAAATTGAGTGATTTCAGTGGCAATAGAAAGACGGGTATGTGTACTTTATATCTGTAAAAATTCAGGTCATTTGGATGAGTAATCTGGTGTTGGCTGTCGTTTAAAAATGGTTGTTTGGGCTGGTATGTTGCTGTCAGCACTGTTTTAGTGCGTGACAGTTCTGGTATTATGATTGCTACAGAGGCTGTGGTTTATGGAATTAGATGAAACCAGTTGCGTTTGAAAGATGAGAGATAGATGTAGATGCCTCTAAATTCCCTTGATTTTAGGAGCTTCCTAAAGGGATTTATGAATTTTCGAAGTAGGTACAAAATCTGCATAATTTTTATGTAGAAAATTCTGTTTTCCATATGTTTTGGTATAATTAAATGCTTGTACGGATAGGATGATTGTTGATTCATGTTTGTGTGCCTTTGTATAGGGCGTGACACCGAGGGTGTTAGTGGCGGAGGCCACAGTTCACGGATTGAACAGTAGAGCACGGCTTTGCCAGGTAAGCTCTTTGTTCTTGGGAGTGTTTCCTATTGACTGTGTTCCACCATACTCCAAGAGAGTGATGGTTATTGTATGTCATGATGCATGTGTATTGAAATTGTGTGTTACTGCTTTTATTGAGAACATATATATGATGTACACTGTGATGATATGTTATGTAATTGATGTGGTTCTCTGGCCAGTAGAATAGATTACTATGGACTCCTGTTGGAAATGTGTCCTTAAGTGGATGATCTTCCCTCGGAAATGTCATAGATGTCCAAGTAAGTCCTGAGAGAATGTGCCCTTAAGTGTATGATCTTTCTCAGGCATTGGCATGAAGTCCTGAGGGAATGTGTCATTCAGTGGATGATCTTTCTCAGGCAATGTTATATGTGTACATATATATATTGTTACACCTGTGATGTGATATACATGTGATATGCTTTATGAGAGCCGTGATGGTTGATTGTGTGTGTGATGCCAATTTTAATACTATGTGTCATGGAAGTGAACCAGGGGGAGGAAAGACCTCCAAGAACCCTGAGTTTACTGAGATTTGTATCTCACCCCGTGTGTGGGGCTTATATTTTATAGGTGATGCTCAACGAGCGGATGATGGATCTCAGGGCAAGAGGCCCGAGTTCTGATATGGTTCTGTGGGAACCTTAGGCTTATATTTTGAGAGCATGTTAGCTTTTTTCTTTTGGTTATGCCTGTATTTGTACCCCGGAAGGGATGATGCACAACTAGTGTGTTTTTTTTTGTATATTTGGTATACATCTGAGAGATATTGATGTATTGTGAGAGGACAGGGTATATGATACCGTATTTTGCACCGCCATTATTTTGATACATTTATATGGCTTATTTTGGTCCTCTGGTTATATGAAACGTGTATTTACTATACATAATGTAAAGATGTTTTGTGATGATGTTTGATGACATCATTTTGTTTATCGCTTCCGAATTGATTAGTTTTAAATTAATTGCTGTGCTTAACAACCATAAATAAATGTTAATGAACCGGATGCATACGGGGCGTTACATGTCCATTTTAATCAGAATAAGCCATAAGCAAAGTTTTACAGATTTTTAACTTTACATAATCAATAAAACATAGTGGGATGATGTATGTAGACCAAACAGGAAGGGCGGTCTTAGCGTAAAAAACATTGGTGACTTTAATGTCACGTTACTTAGTAAATGGAACTATGGAAGTGAAAGTTAACACATGATCTAAGTAGGTTGTGGGAGAAATGTGTTAAACTAATAGTATCGGGATATCAACTTTAAGGAGGGTAGGAGACACTGGTGGATCCAGAAAATTAATGAAGGGAGACACTCAATAAATTCAAATATATATATTTCTTTAGAGAACATGACTTAAAGTTCTACATGCATCACAAATCAGAAAATATCATTTTTTGTGTCTCTTCCAGAAAAGGGAAATCAAATTCAAAGATACCCAATAATAAAAGTTCATATTTTTTTCATAGCATGGAGAAAATAATAAAAAGAATGATAAAAAAAAAGGGAAAACCTTGCAGTTGCTGAGTTACAGATGGTGAAGATCACATATGACTTTGGCATGCTCTGGTTGCCTGATATATAAGCAATGTTATAAATGTATGATACCTGAAATAGAGACAAATCATTGTGTGCCTCAGTAAATTATAAAATAAATATTTTAGGAAAAAACTTTATTGGTTAAACCAGCTTTCTAGTTATTTAGATTAACTACAATTCAATACAAAGATGTTGCTTAATGCTTACATCTTTAGGAGGAAACACTTCAATTCTGGGGGTCAGTCTTGAATTTACTGCTTCAAGCTTCGTTGACAAAAACTGTGACATAAAAGTAAAATTGCAAGGCTAAAAAGAAAACAAACTATAAAGCATATATAAATTTTCCAAAGAATACCAACACAATTCACACCTCTACTTGCCGCTGAAGCAATTGGATATAATTATTTATCTCATCAAGGACCAATGCTTTCCCAATAACTGAATCAAAGAAAGTACGTCAATTTATAATACCCTTGAAAACACATTATAACATCACCCATGAGGAACAATTTCAAACCTATTATGAATAAGATCATCTTAACAGAGACGTACATACACAATTGTTCACAGATGACTCTGGTCTTTTTCTTTTCATTTGACAAGTAACATTTCTTTTTTCCTTTCTCTTTTAACGGTAATGCATATGTACTGAGTACAGAGACAAAACTCAACAGGGAGTAAAGCCATACCTTATCACAACCTAGAACTAAATCCTGAAGAACTTTCATCCTCTCACTGATCTTTTCACGTCTAGCCTGTCCAACAACATTCCATCACAAAACTAAGTCAATAACTCTTACACTAAGTCAACTCTAATACAATATTTCCTTAAATTCCCCCAAAAGCACAATCAACATAACAGTTTCAATACTTTTTACACTAAGCATTTCAGGTAACAGAAATTCCACATGACACGAGATATTCCGCAGTGAAGTAAATTCTTGGTACTCATAATATTATCAATCAAATAACTATGAGCTTAATGAACCAATAAATATTCTAAAGCAAAAAAAAAAATCATCAACTCAAGATACAACTCATGTGTAACAGCACCTAAAATAGAAACCAAACAAAATAGAAGTTATGATGCCCCCCACAAAAAAAATAATCATAATAAAATTAACTCACAAAAGTACACACACTTCTCACTATTGAGAACTTTGTAGAGAAAGACTCCAAGCAAAACAGAGCATTATAGTGGCAAAGTAGAATGAGCAAAATGGTACCTGGAGTCTCTTCCGTTAATGGAGTCTGCAGCAGTCGACCAAAAGGGATAACGTTACCAGCATCAATAATAGCATCCCAATCGGTGGTTCCATTTTTCTAAAACTGCTTCAAATCCCATGTTCCAGCAACCCATCTCGGATCCACAAAACTACTTTGAACCTTAACCTCCTTACTCTCAACTGAAATAGTAGCAGCAGCAGAGCCATTGGTCCCCCCAAAACTATTCTCCATCGGAGGCAGAGAAGGCTCCAAAACCGGCACGACCTGCTCCGACGGAGGCTCTACGATGGTCCCCACACCATTCTCAGAAGCAGCAGCCTTTAAGGGAGAGAGATAAAGACTCCACGACCTGAGAGAAGAAAAAGTTGTTCTTGTAGACAAGACGGGGTTTTGAGGAGGAAGGAGTGCGGAGGAGAAAACGAAGCCATGGTGGTTGACATGCGGCTGTGCGTTGCCCCTTCTTCTCACAATAGTTAGGTTAATTTTGTGAAAAATTTAAAACAAGGATATTTTAGTAATTTTACTTAAAAATTTAAGGGGGGCACTTGCCCCCCTTCTCTCCTACCTGGATCCGCCTCTGGTAGGAGAGCTATGAGTTATGACTCGATTTGGTGGCAGGACCTTGTGAGAGTATGTAGAACTGGCTCGGGGAATGATTGATTTGACAATAGTGTCGGATGAAGGGTGGGAAATGGGAAAGATATATATCCTTTTGGAATCATGTTTGGGTGGGAACTCAAATTTTAGCACACAGATTCGCGAGGTTGTTCACAAACTCTCTACAAATTAAAAGAGTGTAGCGTTGGGGAGGTTGGGGTATAGGAAGTGGAGGTTACTATGGTGTATGAAGTGCTTTTGAGGCAACATACTTCGATTCAGAGTCTGTTTGGATACAAGACTATAAGTGTTTTTAAGAGTTTCTCTACTGAAAAAATACTATATTTCTAGTAGAGAAGCTCTCAAAAACACTTTTGACTTATATCCAAACAGACCCTCATTTATTTGAAAGCTGGAATCGACGAGGTTGTTCTCGGTCAAATCTAATATCCATCTATCCTAGGCTCTAATTAACACACAGATAAGGTCTTCTACAAGCTTCTTTGGCCACTTGTTCTTTCTTTGTAGCTTCTCCAACTCAGTGGCTAGGTATTTCTCTACCCCAACACTTGGAACCTATTCAACATTTCCTTCAACATAAGGTGGATTCTAAGGTGAAGTCGTGGAATAAAGGACTCATGCGTGAACCACCGTTTTTTATCGAAAATTGCTGATTGATGACCGAGAGGAAAAAAATAATAATAAAAAATGTTTATAAAAAAAACTAATTTAATATAATAAAATGAAAATAAAAACTAAGTTTTAATATCTATCATTCGATGTCTGTCTTTTTTACCCAAACTCCTGTGTTATGTTCGTTAGTGTTCCCGATTGCTTCCTGTGCTCTTGGTTAGTTTCTATCGTCGTTATTGTTCCCGATTGAAAGTTGTTGCCACACGTTTATGAGTAATTTCAAGTCGATGTGAAGCCGATTTTGTTGACCTAACTTTCTGAACACATTCTATTGCAGGGGTTGTGTCATGCATTGGAGCTCTGCGATTTTCGTTGGACGAGGCGATTTTTCATATTTGAAGGATCCCTGCTGTATTGCACATAGTAGATCATAAGATGCGTTTAGCAGGTGAACTCATTTTATGAAAAGCAGTTGTTGGTTTTTGTTTTTTTGCCAATGGGTTTGGTTTCGTAATATGGTTTGAATATGTTTGGATTCAAAGTTTAGTTGACGGTGTGTTAACCAATGCTTTTAAAATCAGAGTAAGTGTTGGACGAAAGGCAGTGATATACAGTTAATTGGATCGTTATGGTTGAAAGATTGCTTTTATTTGAATTCTAAGAGACATGGCTGAGGAATGGGAGGTGGGATCTCCTAGTTATTATGAAGATGAGATGATGGTGGCGGAAGATGATGACATGATGGAAGATGAATGAGACATGATGCAACTTGAAGAGGACTTTATGCAGGTATATTTGTTTATTATCATTGTTGTTTGAATATAATTTTATAAATGAGTGATATTTAAAATTGATATATTCATATAATTGCAGGGAGATGGGGTTTGTGGCAGTTTCTACTATTCCAGCGATGATGAAATAGATAAAGGGCATGAATCATTTTATGTGACAGTTTTTAAAGATGAAAGTGTTAATTTGGAGGAGTGTTCTGAAGAATCTGTTGTTCAGTTGGACCAGTGGTGTAAAGATTCATCTGATGTTGTTGTGTATGTCATAGATTGCTTGCAAGACATTTATAGTTTAGAGTGGATCAATGTGGAGGTTAAAGATTTAATGAGTTGTCATTTTGCAAGCTTAGATCTTGCATATGAATTTTATAATTGGTTTGCAAAAGTGAAAGGGTTCTCTGCTCGTAAAGGAAAATTGTATAGAAATGCAAGAGGAGAAGTTACGCAACAAACCTTTTATTGTCATAGGTAAGGTTTTCGTGAGGATAGAGGGTTGACGATGGCAAATCGAAAGCGTGTCGCTAGACCTGAAACCCGATGTGGGTGTCAAGCCTTAATGCGCGTGCATATATTTGGGCATTTTGATCATTGGAAAATTAAGAAATTCGTGGATGAACACAATCATGAGTTACTGGAAGGAATCCATTGTGGGATGTTACCGACCCACAGGAGAATAAGTGTCACTGATGTTTTGCAGCTAAATACTTTGAGGAAGGTTGGTATCGGAGCATCAAATATCTTCAGTTCATTTGCGATGCAGTCAGGAGGGTACGACCGAGTTTTGTTTGGCAAGAAGAACCTTTACAATCAGATTGAGAAAGAAAGGCGATGTCAAGGCTCAGATGCTGCAAGTGCATTACAATATTTGAGGGGGTTAACCTTGACCGATTCGTTGATGTTTGTACGTCACACAGTGGATGATGATGGAAAACTGCAACACCTTTTTTGGTGTGATGACACAAGTCAGTTGGACTATGCCGTTTTTGGAGATGTTTTGGCGTTTGATGCGACATATGGGAAAAACAAGTATAAGTGTCCACTGGTAATTTTTTCTGGTGTGAACAACCATAATATGACAATTATTTTTGCAAGTGCAATTGTTTCAAATGAAACAGAATAGACATACGTGTGGTTGCTTGAGCAATTGATGGAGGTAATGAAGGGTAAGGCTCCGATGTCTGTTATAACTAATGGAGACATGGCTATGAGAAATGCCATAAACAGAGTGTTTCTGAAATCCCATCATAGACTATGCGTGTGGCATTTGCTTCGGAATTCAAGAAGCAACGTTAGTAGTCAAGCTTTCCTTTCTGAATTTGGAAAATGTATGTTAGGTGATTATGATATTGGGAACTTTAAAAAAAATGGACCACTATGGTTTCAAAACTTGGTTTGGAGGACAATAATTGGGTGAATGAAATGTATGACAAAAGGCATATGTGGGCAGCAGCCTATATACAAGGCAACTTCTTTGCTGGATTTAGAACAACATCAAGATGTGAGGGATTGCATTCATTGTTGTTGAAATTTGTTGGGTCTGGTTACAACTTGACAGAGTTTTGTCAACATTTTCAGCGATATCGTAGTTACATGCGTCACAAGCAATTAGAAGCGGATTTTACATATAAAGTAGGAACTGTTGTGCCCCAAACAAAATTTCCAAAACTTGAGACTTTTGCTGCAAGAGTAATGACACGAGAAATTTTGGTCTTGTTCCGTCAAGTTTTGGATATGGCACCCAGATTCAAGGTGGTTGATTGTAAAAATACTGCTGGTCAGTTCATTTATAAAGTTATGAAATACAAAGTGACAAGGATGGAGTGGCATGTGTTGCACTATCCTACAAACGATTTGTTCCTATGTTCTTGTCAAAGAATGGAATCATTTGGAATTCCTTGTGCCCATATCATTGTTGTGTTGTTCTATTTAAATATTGATGAGTTGCCTAATTGTCTTCTGCTATCAAGATGGACAGACGGTGATAAGGATGAATATGAAGGTCAAATAACAAGTGGGACAAACTTTTGGGACTCACATATTGTTGGAAGGTATGTATGGTTTCTTCAGTCATGTAGGGAGTGGTGCAGTTTAGGTTCACAGAGTGCAGAAGAATACAATCATGTGAGGCAAACTATTGCTAACGAAATCAATAAGTTGAAAACCAACATTGCAACTGGCATGCAAAGTAACAACCGTCAAATTCAATGTTCAATAGGTAATCCAACAACAACAAGGAGAAAAGGTGGTCGTGGGGGTGTGTGTAATGATCCATCATCTTCCGGATTGAAAACCAAGCGAACTACAAAGTGTGGTGCATGTAGGGTGCCCGGGCATAATAAAAGAAATTGTCCATTACTTTCATGAACTGAAGATCAAGACCATGTTTTTGCCAATCAAAATTTGAATGGTGAAAATTGAGGTAAGAAGTTAAACATGTTGGGTCAGAATTTGAAACTTTTAAACTTTGATTTGTTAGTCATTGGTATTCAAATATACTATGTTGTGCAATGCAGGGAAGCATATAATTGTCATTCGTGTTTGGTGCCATGGTTGATGTTGTTGCTGTGATACAATTGTCATTAGTGTTTGGATGACTAAATGATGGTTTTTGTTATATCTGTCATGGGTATTTCATACTTATGCAATGCTGATGATGTGATACAATTGTCATTGGTGTTTGGATGACTACATCATGGTTGTTGTGATATCTGTCATCTTGCTTAATTCACAATACAATAGTATGTTGTTAACTAAAAAAAATTGATATATTGTATGTTGTTTTAATGTAATATAGTAGATGTGTTTTAAAAGTGTGACTTCAAAATATATGAATTTAATACCCATAATATATGAAATACTGATATTAAATTTGTTTGATTTTTTTTATGTATATAAATTAAATTATTGTAATATATTATATTAATTTTATTACATTATAAAATAATTTTGTAATTTTAAATATTGTTTGAATAATTTGTTATGTAAAAGTAGAAATTTTTTGTTATATCAAATAAGAGATATATTTATTTAGTTATATTTATTTATTTATTTTGGTAAATATGATTTATGTTAATTAATCTAAAGATCTCGCAT
>PYAF01006307.1:918566-940952 GCA_007407185.1 Glycine tomentella | reverse complement strand
AAAATTTTAATCCAATACACCCCATAAATTTTGAAAATGACATAATCTTTAATTTTTAATGATACCTATGTTTGTGACAAAAAAATCAATTTAAAATATCACTTAATTTTTAAAATCTTACTTAAATTAAACAACAAAATATACTATATTTTATGTTAAAAATATATTAGATTTATTAATTTTTCCGCAAAACTGGAAATTATTTTAAATTAACAAAAAATATACTAAATAAAAAATCAATTAATTACGTAAGAAAAATAGTCAATCAACATTAACCAAAATTTATTCCATATCAATCAATTATCGATAATTAATTTGACAATTACACAATCACCATTTATGTATTTTGATTTCCATTCATTATTTTGAATTAACCTATATATGTTTTACTTACGCATCCAAAATACATTTTTATTTACTTTAACTGTGCATTTGAAACTCCTATGCTCTCAAATCTTCCATGCAGGGTTAACAATATTACTTCTCCTATTTTTCACGATTTTCTTTTTATGTATTTGTTTTTTTGACATTTTTATTTGTCTTTTTCTATGTATCTCGTATTGTCTACTCAACTCTTTTAATTTTGTTTGTTTTATGGGTTTTCTCACTACTTGTTTTTTTAGGCTTTCATGAAACTTTTGTGATTTAAGAATGAATAATATTATCTAATGATTATTCTTTAATTTCTTTTTAAGAATTATAATTATCATTTCTAATTTTGATGCGTGTTATGGGTTTGCACGCTGTTTTTTTTTTTATACACATTACATTTTTTGGTCCTCATTAGTCATTTTTTTTTTTGCAAGTGTTTCCTTTGTGCATTTTTTTCTTTATTCTCATTTTAGTGTTTTTAATTTTGTGTGGATAATACTTTGGATTTGATTAAAAGTATAATATTTTTGTTGTGAGTAAAAAGGAATTTTGATAGACAAAATATTGTGCATATGTATTTTTTTTAAAAAAAGAAGAGCCAAAAGTTAGAATAAAAAAGTCTTAAATCAGCCTGAGCAAACAAGAACTGCATGCTTAAAAAAGGATCAACACCATCATGTGCAAATTATTACAATATAAATATCTGATGTTGAAATTATTTAAATAATTTTAACTATATATAAAATAATTTATTCTAATATAATTTTAGTACAATATAAAAATTTAAAATTATCTATTTTTAGTATAAATATATGTTTTAAAAGGATTTATTTTAGTATAACAATATGTTTTAAATTTGTTTTTCATTTTAATTTATTTTTTGTTTTAATTTTGTAATGAATACCTATAAATATACTTATAAGCATATATACTCTCATACGAGCCCACACATGCATGAACACATATACATGTATATATATATTTAAAATAAAAATACATTACAAATATATTAAAAATTATAATAATATAAGAATTTATAAATTTTAAACAGAAGACCTGTGCAAGCACGGATTATTATAGTTGAATGAAATAAGTGTTTTATTAAAATAATTTTTTTTAGTATATTTGTCTAAATTTCTTATACTTAAAAAAAGTAATTTTTATTTTATTTTAAGAAGCAAATCCAATTTGATTCTTAAAAAAATACTTTTTTTTTTAATTTAAACTAACAAATTCATTATTGTCATTTAATATTTTTCTCTTTTATAATTTGTTTGTTAATATATATTTTTCCTTTTAATTAAAGTATTTTTAGTCTAAAAATTATTAATAAAAAATATTATAAATTGAATTTGATAAAAAAAATAAACATAATTTTAAACTCTTTTAATTAGGAATATTTAATATGTGCATTTAACCGTTAGTTACTTAATCCCTCGCTGGCTTAGACAAGCAAGTTCTATGGAAATCAGTTGATTAGATTGGCGTAAATTTAAGAAGTTTAATTAACTACGTCGTCCTTTCCAAGTTTTTGATCCTAATACGTAAATTTTTGGTAAAACAACAAACAAAGTTACAAAACCAGATGCGCGCAAAGTCCAGTCATCAGTGTCCGATCCCAAATTTCTAATCCACTTTTCGTCAACAAGCACCAAACAACACAACGATCGCGTTCATGCCCAGTGCTGTGTGTGAGGCCACTGAAGTAAAAGTAAACCCCGAAAGTCTCCAACGCAATTAAATCACCATTCAGTTCCGAACTCACTCACTCGCTCGCATCGCATTTTCCGTAAGATCTCGGCGAGAGCGCAAAACGCTGTCGTTTCACTATGAAACGCGAGTGCCAGCGCTCGATCTCGGGGTCTTAAGTTTGCGATGCAGCCGAATTTGTTTCCCTTTGGAAGCGTGCTGGGGAATCCTTTCATTTTCAATGGCGACGGCGATTTGAGCGAGGGAGGAGGAGGGATCGAGAGCTCTAGGGTTTTCTTCTTGCTCCCGTTCTTCTTGCTCTCCCAGGGAGGAGCAATGGATTTGTCCAAGGTCGGCGATAAAATCTTGAGCTCCGTTAGGTCCGCCAGATCTCTTGGATTGCTCCCTCCCGTTTCTGATCGCCCTGAGGTAAACGCGATTTTCACGCACAATTGCCTCGCTCGCCATTTGATTGTGTGCTTTTGGAAGTTTAGATGTGTGGTTTTAGTTTTTAGATAAAGATAATGCCGTACGATTGGATTGTTGAAATGTATTGTATGTTTGTAGTTAAGTTAGAGTGAAGCGTTAACTGTGCTGCTTTTAATGCGTTTGATGCGAGTTTTGGATTTGATGATGTATTTGTACCGTTTCTGTGCGCCTGCCACCTGGTTGCGAGTTAACACTGAGCTAGACTTTTTGATAATAGAATTGATGGTTAGAAGCTTGATTTGGAAAAATAATTAAATCATGGAATGAATTTCGTTGAGAATATTGGCTGTGTAAGAGGACTTGCAAAAAGCCATAGATGTTGAGATGTTTTTGGCTGTAGGGAATACCATGGTTTTAAATTAATCCCGGTTGCTGTTTTGTCTTGATCCTTGACATTGGGGGAAATTGCAGTTGATGAGGCCGCAATTGCGGTCGTGGTGAGTAAAAAACCTTGACGTTGCAGACCATTTTTTAAAACCATGGGGAGTACTTAATAATTTGTTTTTAAGTTGCTTATTATATAGGATTTCTCGAGTGGAAACTCGTGAGTTTTGTTTACAAGAATTATTACAAGTGAAGATAGAGTTATATTTGCTATTCTGAAAGAGATTTATAGGTTAAATGTGAAAGTGATTAGCTAGAAGGAATTAGATTGGGTGACTGAAAGAATGGCCTCTCATTAGAATTGCAAATATTAGTTGCTATGAGAAACTGCAGAGTCATAAGGATGTGGTTTTACATATATTATATGTTGTTTTCGAGTTTGAATAGCATCTTGAGTATGGCTTATTTTCATGTGGTTCATCTTTAAGCTCAGTAGCTATCATAATCTTAGTGGGCAATAAATTAAAGTCATAATTATGAACTGACATTTTTGTCCTTGCTTTTCTGTTGAATGACTATATCTCTCTTCGCAATCAAAGCATAATCCTCTCTTTCATTGTCAATCAACTCTTTTGTAAGAATTATTTTTTTCTCCTAATAATGTGGTAGTCTTAAATAGCGGGGATGAGGAATTTGTTAACCTAGATGGTTTCTATTATTCACAAAGTTAATCATCCAGCATTCTTGATAACATAGTGGTCTACAAGCCTTTTGAATATATCTTGTAATTTCATGCTTAAGTCCACCAGCCAACCTAACAGTGAATGTTCCCTGTGGTAGATGGTTTTCATATTTTACAAATGTTGTCGAACAGGTTCCAGCTCGAGCTGCTGCTGCAGCTGCTGTAGCTCGTGCTCTTGCAGGGTTACCTCCTCATCAGAGATACAGTCTTTCGTCAAGTTCAGAAGAACTGAGTTCAATATATGGAAGCAGACCTCAAGGCCAAGTAGTGGAGGAGCTGGAGGATGAATTCTATGAAGAGGTGCTACTTGCTGTATCACTCCAGTTTCAATTTCGTACTGATTTTTCTTGCAACCTCCTTTGTGTTGAATGACAGAAACTATTTTCATATGGAGGTTCTGTTGCTCAATCTGGAGAGACACTTTTCTGTTTGTTTATGTTTATTGAGAGATGGCTGAAAATTTTATCTTTTGGAAGTTTCCAAATATGTCCTTGTACCAGGAGACCTTGAGATGGTTGCTAACAGTTGAGAGCATAGAACTTCTCAGTAAGAATTAGTTTTGTATCCTTAGACAGATCATTGATATAACACTTCATATTAGGAAGTTTTATATATTTGAACTTCTTCCTCCATTTTTTTAATTAATATTTGAAAATTTGAATATACCTTTATTTAGAACTTGAACTTGGGTACTGGGAATCCATATCCATTAGTAATCACAATTTCTGTTTGGGTATTTTTTTAATTTTTTTATCGTTTTGTTCCTTTGGCTCATTTTCGGAAGTGACACAATTTATCCACTCTTTTCTCCTCTTGCCAAGTTTTGCTTATAACAGTATACTACTATTTAACAAGTTTTATATTTTTAAAGTCTTCATGTTTCTACTGATTATAGGAAAACAAAAAGCAAAAACTGTTTTTTTGGTTCCCTCTTAAGAACTCAAGGCTTGAAAGAATGGAACTGTGAAAATCTGTTATTAACGATATCAATTTATACATGTTTCTGAGCTTAACTAGCTAACTCTAGCCGTTAGTAACTTACTAACTCCCTCTCAGCCTCAATCTCGTACACGTATAATGCACATGTAATATTCCCCATGCTAACATTATGAAAATTTCCTGTCACGTTTGTACTCCAATGAAATTTTATTCATATTATTCATATTTGATTGCCTTGAATTATGAGGTGAATGGATTCTTTTGAATGCCTTTATGCAGGACTTTGATCCAATTAGGCATGTTTTAGAGCACATTCCAGTTGAAGAGAACGAGCTAACATATTTTGAAAAACAGGTGAGGTTCATGTTTCTCAATCTTGCTCATTTGAAAATATTTTAACTTTTTGTTATCTTGAAAGTTAAAATTTTCTTTAGGTTCTCTGCTGAGTCATTCTTCTATGTAACAAAAAATATTTGTATCCAACTATCCATTGTATTACTTACAAGCTTAGAAGAAAGTAGAAACTGATTAATTTTTTACACTTATAACTGATGACATATATATCTTCATGATTCTTCTTTATTTATTAAAAGTAAAATATTATTAGCTTTGATGCGCATCTGTTGCATTCATTGCAAATTGTCATCTCTTGCACTTAAGAGCAACTCCAATGCTTTTGCTTAAGTTACTTTTCAATCGAGCAATGGTACCAAAACAATATTCCACCGTTGGAGTGGTGTGATTTGGCAGCCAGCTGCAGGAACTGCTAATTTAAGCAATGGTTGCAAACCATTAAATGAGCTCATGTCAGTGGAAATCTTAACGTAATGATGAGTCATTACAAATCTCATTATAATCTCAACAGTTTGAACTTGTTAATTGGTTGAGTTAGGTTGTATTATCCTGCTACATGTTATTAATACTCTTATGTAAGATGTTTGGTCTTGGATTTTGTCATGTAGGCTGCCCTTAGATTGGCACAACTGGATAGAGTAGCTGAGTGTTTATCTCGCCATGTTATGGAGCATCATGAAGTAATGGGTAAGTTGAAGAGGTGAACTAAGAGAATCGACTATACCTACTCTGTGCTTTAGTACATGAGTTCATGCATGTTGGATATTTTTTTTTTTGCTGTGCACAGTTTTTTACTTGCTTATATCAAGGTTGTCAATTTTTAATTGCCTGAGCAACATTTTATGAATTTAGTCCTGGTAAGTTTTAGCTTTTTCAATTTTGGTCCTTGTAAGTTTTTGTCCATTTTTAGTCTCTGTAAGTTTGCGCTTCTTCAGTTTTGGTCCCTGTAAGTTTTTTTGTTCACTTTTAGTCCTTGTAAGTTTGCGTTTCTAATTTTGGTCCCTAAAAGCAGGGAACTTATAGTTACGTAGATTAAAAATTGAAAAATTAGAATCTTAAAGGGACTAAAAGTCTAAAATTGAAAAAGCACGAACTTACAAGGACTAAAATGAACAAAAAAAACTTATAGGGACCAAAATTGAAAAAGCCCAAACTTACATGGACTAAAATGAAAAAAAAGGGGACTAAAATTGGAAAAACATGAACTTACAAGGACTAAATTCATATTTAATCCTTATTTTATGATCAAATTACATTGATACCCCTTGTGTTTCTTCAAAATTTACATTATACCCCACCTTTTCCCCCCTTACAGTAACCCCCTTAATTGTTTGAAATATGTTACATTGACACTCTCAATACCCAAGAAATACATTACACTATGTAACCATGTAAAGGGGGTTTATTGTAAAGTTAAAAAAGGGGGTGAATTTTGAAGAAACCACAAAGCTGTCAGTGTAATTTGCTTTATAATTATTAATTTCTCAATAAAAATTAAAAAAGTTACTCTTTGGTTGACTTATAAATTATGTTAAGATCCTAATTCTAGTATCCTTATTAGTTAATGTATCTGGAAGAATGCAGTGTCATTTCTAAATTAGATTTAAATAATAAACAATTTTGGTCTAAATTCATTGAGACATTGAGAAATTGGGTTCATGCAACTTTACTGCAGTTGCCAACTTCCCATTTTTTTAAGCTTTAGAATAAGTAGCTGACACTTACTTTTGCCCAGTGAAGGGGATGAATTTGGTCAGAGAATTGGAAAAAGACTTAAGAATTGCAAATGTCATCTGTATGGTAAGCATCATAACTAATAAGGAGCTGATACTTACTATTTTGTCTATGTTGCTATTATTGCATTCTTTTTTATGTTTTGCAGAATGGAAGAAGACACTTGACATCATCTATGAATGAGGTTTCAAGAGATCTGATTGTGAATTCTTATTCTAAAAAGAAACAAGCTCTTCTGGTAATTCTGTCTCTCTTTGTACAAACTAGCCTTATGTTTTTGTTTTTTTATGCCTGCCTATGCTCTGTTTCCCATTTTCTCATGATCTTATTTTATTTCATTGTGTATTTTAGAAATTGATTTCTTCTTATTCATAAGTTGTTATCGGGTATATAAAGTAGTTTAGTGTAGGATACGTAATGGCTTGTGGTGGTAATTTCATGAATGCATCTATTTCCATTCATAGGACATGCTTCCAACCTTGACTGAACTTCAACGTGCTTTGGACATGCAATCAACACTTGAATCCCTTGCTGAAGAAGGGAATTACTGGAAGGTGAGCTATATATTAAAATGCAGATTGTGGTCAATTACTCACAACTTAATCAAGTTTCTAATTTTTGTTTTTTCTGTTTTTTGGATCTTATGCATCTTCTAAGATGTTCATTTTTCGTGTTGATCATTATGCAGGCATTTCAAGTCCTATCTGAGTATTTGCAAATCTTAGATAGTTTGTCAGAGCTTTCAGCAATACAAGAAATGAGTCGTGGTGTGGAGGTGAATTTTGAATAACTATTAGGAAGGATTTAGATGATTTATACTTAAGATTTTACTTGCATGTTAGGAGTAATTAGATCTGTTACTTCTTATGTTCATGAACATATTCCTGATGACAATGACAATGCAAAGTATTTGTGTATTTAACTGTTTAAATTTTCTTCGTTGTATTATTAATGCAGGTTTGGCTGGGAAGAACTTTACAGAAGCTAGATTCTCTTTTGTTGGGAGTATGTCAAGAATTCAAGGAAGATGGCTATATAACAGTGAGTGGTCTATGTTCTTAGTTTTTTTATTTGGTTAGTTTTCCCCCCATTCTTTCTTGGTTTTGTTTGTGTATTTCTTATTCTCTTGCATTTGTATCTCTCCTTCCTTTCTTTATTAATAAGTTTTTTCTTTATAACCCAAACCAATATTTGATATGATATGTTTTCCTCACTGTAGTGTGTGTGCAGATATTTGGTATTGTATTATTGGAAATATATTCTAAATGATGTTAATGTAATGAGGTGGTACAGGTAATTGATGCATATGCATTAATAGGGGATACTGCCGGTCTTGCTGAAAAGATACAGAGTTTCTTCATGCAAGAAGTTATATCAGAAACACACTCTGTATTAAAGGCTATTGTGCATGAGGTATGTAATACATTTTCTTGCCTAACTCATGTTTAGTACTATCTCAATTTTGAACTTGTTTAGGAGGCGGGAGAGTTAATAGTATATTTTCTTCCCCAATTGACATGTGAATAAAATTGAATGTGGAGCTGCTGTTCATTATTCCATGTAATTTTCTTCTGTAATTATGGTGACATTGTATTAAATGAGGATTGACAGCACTTAATTCCTTGCAATGGGTAGTAGGACAATTGCCCATAATTATTGATATTGGAAGCCCCAAAACAATATTACTGATTGTGGCTATGGATTCACATTTAAGATTATTTCGGTTGGTTTAAAGGACTGTAATTTCTCTCTGCCAACCCAAATAAAAGGACTCAATTAATTAGTATATTGTTGATTTTTTTTTTTTTTTTTAGGATGAGGAGGGACTTTCGCAAAATAGTAGGTACTTTTTCTTCCGCGAGCATATTTATCATCATTTAATGTTTATTATGAGTATTATTATGTTAGATTGGCTTCATAGTTGTCATTTCAATTCCAGGCTTACTTACAGCGATTTATGCCTTCAAATACCTGATTCAAAGTTCAGGCAATGCTTGTTACGAACATTGGCTGTTTTGTTTGACCTTATGTGTTCATACCATGAAATTATGGATTTCCAGCTAGAAAGAAAGGTAAACTTCTGGTTCCTCTTAATATATTCTTTCCATTCATAATGCCTTTTCCCCCCTTCTGCTTTGTGCATTCAAATCATGTGGACTTGTACACCCCAAACATAGTCACGTGAACTACTATTGGGTCAATCTTGGCTTTTAATTTTAATTATAATTATTTGTTTTTGCAATGGTTAGAGAAGTTATTCACAGTTTTCCACCCAATTGCTTAGTCCCTAATTTTAAACCTCGTAAGGTCCTGAAAAGATCTCACTTCTCACTCAACAATAAGTTGGATAAATCCTTGAATTGGTTTTGATGGGTTGAGTAAATCACCAGTTCGTGATAGGGTACACTTCTCACTATCGTCTAGTATTTCAATATGTATCCAATCTAGAGACTGGGAAGTGGGAAGAAAGCTATATTCATGATTACAGGGTCCATAGTTTTTTGATATTTGTTTTTCAGGCTCATACATATGGTTGATTTTAATCTCAGGACTCAGCAGCACAAACTTCAAATAAGTGCAATGAAGAGATTTCCGGTAGTCCAGGTGAGGCTCAGGAAGTTGATTCAGATGTAAGAGCCTGCAGTAATTCTATGTCCAGTTCCGGAGATGTAATACATGGCTCATCTTCTAGGGAGGAATCTGCAATAATGAGCTCACTGACTGAAACTAGTGGTTCACCATATAGTGATTCTCATGATACAAGTAAGGAGGCTGGAAAGGAGGACAGTGCAACATCAAGCATTGAGTCCCCTTGGTACCATCTTCGCAAAGAAGCTACAACATTTGTTTCACAGACCCTTCAAAGAGGACGCAGGAATCTGTGGCATCTCACTGCAAGTCGTGTGTCAGTATTGCTTTCTTCTGCTGCTGTCTGTACTGCTAGCATTCATCAATTCTTGAAAAATTATGAAGATCTTAGTGTCTTTATTTTGACTGGGGAAGCCTTTTGTGGAATTGAAGCTGTTGAATTTAGGCAGAAGTTAAAGGTTGTTTGTGAAAACTATTTCATAGCTTTTCATCGACAAAATGTGCACGTAAGTCACCTTAAGGCTTCTCATTCTTCATGGTTGTTAGAGTTATATAATGTTGATCGTGATTTCTTATGTAGTTCCTTTGAGTCTGGTACATGTAAAATGCAGTGTGATTTATTGCCTCCTATGTCTGCACGGTGTCTCTAAGATGGTGATGGTGTTCTGGTTATCAATAAGATTTTAATGTAATAAATTTGTTTCATAAATTTTAAACTTGTTTACTTCTGTTGTTCTTTCTAGGTGCATGTTGGGATGTCTAACATGTTCTTATTTGTGGTTCTATTAATTGTGTGCTTGTCTAATTAATTTTACTAGTAGCAGAAGATTTTCCAAATTACATTTTTTTTAATGTTTAGATCCAGAAACATCCACAATATTATTTTGTTTCACGATTTAACATGTTGGCTATGTCATTTGTGATTCTGTTGATTTTCTGTTGTCTCCTGGAAAATGGAAAATGCTGTGCTATAATTGTATGGAAAATTAAGAATGCTTTAATTTGCTGAAACTATTGCAAAATGCAAAAACTAAATAATTCATGACTGGGAATAAATTAATCAATTAACTGCATTTTTTTCTTGGCTTTCCAAATTTGTGATGCAGAATAATTAGCTATGTAATCACTAAGTTGGTGTTTGGGCTTGTTGATATGCCAAGCTATGCATCTGACAATGTCTTGGATAAATGATTAAATGAGATTTGTTGTTTTTTCTTTTTAGGCACTAAAAATGGTTTTGGAGAAAGAGACTTGGCTAAAATTACCCACAGAAACCGTACATATGATCAGTTTTGCAGGCCTTATTGGTGACGGAGCACCATTGATTTCTTTATCCAGTGGTAAATCAACTAATGTCAGTGCAGTCCATTCCATTAAATCGGTGAATATGGTTCACACTGGTGCAAGGAAGAATGGGTTTTCTCACTGGATTAAAAGTGGAAACCCTTTCCAGCAAAAATTACCAGCCTCCAATGAAGGTCGTGGTTACTCACAACCTAATGGATCAGTTTGTGGTGAATTTGACGGAAGTTCAATCAATAATTTTCATGACGATAAAACACCTAGAAAGAATGATATCAATCAAATGAATGGCACCAATTCTGTTTCAGAAGATGAAAATGAGGATCTTCTTGCTGACTTTATTGATGAAGACAGTCAACTACCAAGTCGAAGTTCTAAACCTCATCATTCAAGAACTCTCTCTTCACATGTTAATGACGAAGAGAATACAACACAAACTGGATCTTCTCTCTGTCTTTTAAAGTGAGTTGCTTTACATTTTGTATTAGAAGAACCGATTACCTTCCACCATATAGTTTTATTATTATTATTATTATTACTGGATTTAATGAGATATTGCATGTCTTAAAATGTAAGGTCTATGGATAAATATGCAAGGCTTATGCAGAAATTGGAAGTGGTAAATGTTGAGTTCTTCAAGGTACGCATTTTTTCCCTTAAATGGCTTGCTGTACATTACCCACCCTCCTGCCTTTTCTTTACAGGTTACACATACAGGCTTGGTGGTGCTTTTTTCTTTTCCTCTCTAAATTCCTTTTTCCTAATTCAGTACATTGATGCAGGGAGTATGCCAATTGTTTGGAATTTTTTTCTATTTTATTTATGAAGCATTTGGTCAGCAAAACACTAGTTCAACTGGAAAAAGCACTTCTAGCTCTCTTAACTGTAAGTGACATAACGTATTAGATTCTCAAACGTTGGTAACTAAATCCAATTTTGAGTTGATTAATCATTAGTGATTGAGTTCAATTATGACATGCAGATCGCTTGAGAACAGCTTTAACCAGAGTAAACCAAGATTGTGAAGAGTGGATTAAGTCTCAATCGTCTTCACCAACATCTTTGAGTTCACCATTTGTACATGCTGAGTTGACACCTACTCACCCTCCCAATACGAATTATGGTCACTCATCAGGGACTTCTTTGGGTCTGAAGGTATTTGTGTGAAGTTCATTTTGGGAAAAAACAGTTCTCACAAGCTTTGTAATTTTTTTTTCTTTCCAAATGACTAGAATTATGATGCCATATGCTATAATTTTCTTTCACTGTTTATCAGCTGCTTGAAATTGTTGATTATTTTTTAGAAAATTCCTTAAGGATATGAAGTGGGAATTATTGTTTTCTGTAATTTTGCCCTGAAATAACACTATACTTTGGTTGACCAGATATGTGGATTTGGCTTCTTTAAACTGAGGGAAGTTTAGAGGATAAAGTGCACTAATAATTGTTGAATAGAAAAATCAACAATTGAGATTGTAACTAGTTACATCCCCTCAGTTTAGAGGAGCCAGAACCCTGATGTTAAATCGGACTTTTCAGTTTTTCATTGCAACTTGCATCTATCCTCCATGTTAGCACATTTGGCCATCATATGGTAGAAAACCAGTGTTGTCAATCTCACACGTTGAGTTTTATTCTCCTGTGTGTGTCAATCTAGATCACTGGTACATGTGGAGTGGTCTGGATCATCGCTCCAACACAGTGGATCAATGGAGTGGTGCACAAAGAACTCAGTCAACTTACCACTGGTGGAAATAGGGGGGTTGGGCCGTGCAACGTTGTTTACACGAAAAGCCCAATTTCTGCATATTTCATGCCCTAATTGCTGTGCCTAAGCCATAATTGACTCTTTCTGCCTCTGGGTTTAGGTTCCCCCTCTCTTCCTCTGTGCCCAACCCTTTTCTAACCCTTGCTGTCCTTCTCTTTCCTAACTGACAACACAATCTTCCCTCTCTGCTCAATATTGCTGCTTCACTCCCTTGCCTTTTGCTTCTCTGTTGCTGTTTGCCTGCATATCTTGTTTCTTATCTGGTTGTGTTTTTGCTGCATGTTGTGTTGTTAGGTTGCTGCTGCATGCAGTGTTGTTAGGTTGCTGTATTATTAGGTTGCTGTATTATTAGGTTTCTTATCTCTTATTTTTTGTGCATATGTCATATATGTGTGTGTTTGTTTAAATATAATTTTACATTTTAATTGAAACTTATGATTCATGTTACGATCCTACACTCCTCGTCTAAACTTAATTTTGACAACATAGTAGAAAAGAGATGTTGCAACTTGCTTTGAATGTTAGGATTCGATTGGAAGGTATGGGACTTGTGCCTCACATTGGAAAGATGGGATTTTAGTGTGGGTATGCAAGGTCCAAGCTCTCCAACTACAATGAATATCTTGTGGTGTGGTTCTTCTAATGTTCTTATCAATTGGTATAAGAGCTTTCTACCATGTCTCTCAGCTGCAAATGAGTGACATTGGTGGCGACATTGGCATTGCAGTGTTCACTCGGGACTAGTCTTAGGAGTTAGGACTACTGCACAGCCAGTCCATGTGGGTACTGCGGCTGCGGATGAGCATGGTGGGATGTTATTGACAGTTTCACATTGGAAGTATGGGAATCTAGTGTGGGGTTTGAGGCTGTGGGCTCTCCAACTACATCGGTTAGCTTATCAATGACTTTTTTTTTTATGAAGGAATCTTTTCCCCCTTTCTTATATTAATTTATGCTGTTGTATTCCATGGTGGTTTTTAATCGTGCTGAATGGCGTATGTGATCCATGTAGCCGACCTCACCTAGTGGGATCAGGCTTGTTGTTGTACTCTGTGGTGGCTTGTAAAGATATTTTCTTCATTTATGTCTCATTAAAAAGATTTTGAATCAAGGAGGAAGCTGTGTAAGATATGTTTATGTCTCTATAAAATCTTTTTAATGTTTCAGGAAACATGTGTGGCTGTTGACACTTTATCTCTTGTTGCTCGAATACTGAATAGATCTAAAGCTCATCTCCAATCAATGCTCTTGCAAAGTAATTCAACTATACTCGAGGATTTCTATGTTCATCTGGTATGTGGAATCTTAATATTTAACATACAGTGGGTTAACCTATTGTGGAAATAGATGTTGACAGATCTTTCAAGGCTTCTTTGTTGACATTATGGAATTTGACATTGATGAAGATTTAGAATGTTATGGATTAGATAAAGTTGAAATCCTGCCTTCTAATGTTAATATTTACCGTGCTTCATGTCTGAACTTTGTTTGGTAGTGAGGAATGGGAAGGAAGGTAATGGAAATGGACCAATGCTATGTAGCTAAACCGGGGCTAGTCTGCTACCTTTCCCCTCTTTTCAATGCTCTCTTGGCCAAACATGACACTAGAATAGAATTTCATTGTAAAAAATTACATTTTTGGAGGGCCTTATTATGCTTACATAGGAGTAACAATGCATACATCTGAAAGTGCATGCAATGGTGGCTGTAAGGTTTCAAGTTTAAGAAACTATTTATCATGGATTAGGAGGAGTGAGAAAACAATGCTCATTAAACTCACCCCTCCCCTGCTCCTTTTTTGTTTTGTTTTGTTTTATGAGGTTTTCTCATATCCTTTGGAAATGAGACTAATCCTCACTAAGGGTATTGAGGTTGCCCCTCTAAGCACTTTCCTGCAGTTCTGGCCCCTTGACATTGTAGAGAACCCCTTTTATTAAAGCCTTCTCTTGGATGCTTATGTTTGCTTTCTAAAACATTTATTGTGTAAGCAAGTGAACTTTCTTTTGTTCAAGGGTAGGATACCCCTTGTACCCAACCCAGTGCAATAAAATTGTTTTTTGGCAGATAAAAAAAATGTTTGGGTTGGATTTTTAGGATATATATTTTTATTGATAGTTTATTTCTACTTGATTCAATTGTTTACATTTTTTTATATGAAAAAGAGTAAGTATGAATAATAACAATCTTTAATACGTAAGGATTTCTTTAGGTGGATGCTGTACCAGATCTTACAGAACATGTTCATCGGAGTACAGTGAGACTACTGTTGCACATTAATGGGTAAGAAAATGTATACCTAGCTAGAAGTCTACAAGGTTGCTTTGGAAGTGTTGCTAATATGTATGACTTCTGTACTATCAAATTGACATCCACGATCTGGGTCCTTTTCTTTTGATCAAACCATTTGAGAAGGGAAACTATATTATACCAAAATGAATTTAATTTATAAATATTTTTTATTGCATGGTTTGAACTACAAATTTTTGGTGCCGAAAATAAAAAAAGAGCCAATTATATTAAGTGATTCTCTATTTTTATTATGTGAGATATCTCAATAATTCAACTTCATATTTAGGATTCCTTCAATTTTAAGGGATATTTTTCAAAAATGTTTTGAAGTAAAAATTATTACAATATAGTTTACAGATCTCAAAACTGTGTTTCCAAGTACAATGAAAGGATTGTATCAGGTGACAGGTGTGCTTTGGAATTATCACAAATTATGTTATTTTTTATGCTTGTGTTTATTTGTAAGCCCGAGACTTATTTTGGGCCTCTTAACCAGCACAATCTGTTTGAGTTGTAGAAGCAAAATTTCAACCTAATTTTGAATGTTTACATATTGGAAGGTCGTTGTAACTAGTTTAAATTTAATTGTTCTTTTAATTTTTATTCATTCTTTTGCAGATATGTTGAACGTGTTGCCAATTGTAAATGGGAAGTAAAAGAGCTTGGCATGGAGCATAATGGGTTTGTATTTTTGGATCGTCTTTGTATTTGAATTACAAGTCATTTTTTTCCCCTCTTGGTATTGCTGGTAGTTGGTTACATTTTAAGTATAGGTAGTTGCTAGGTAAACAACTTATAGCACACATTACATGTACTTATAAAAAATTATCTGCACTATTAGGATATTGTTTTAATGATGTTCTTGAGTAAGAACACTTGGTTTTTTGTGTATGTGAATGAGTTTTGCAAACTACCTATCTAAAAACTTATGTTAGGTGAAAACACGAACGGTTTTATATCTAACACATCCCATCATGTAAGATCCCTTTGGGTGAATGCACAAGCCACCTACCTTGTGCCATAATTTTAAATTTTTGTTAGAAAAATGAGGGCAACAAGGATCAAACTTTACTTAACTTGGTCCTAGAGGCTTGGATACCATGTCATGAACCGATCATCCCAAAAACTTAAGTTGTCAAGTGAAAGCACATGGTTTTATTCCTGATGAGGACATACAAGTATAATGCTTGGTTGTTGTTGTAAGTGTTATTGAGCTGCACCCATAATTATAGACAGGGAAGGTAAATGTTTCTTTTTTGTCAGAATTTTTATCTTGGAAATAAGCTGCATTCTTTCTGTACTTCTGACTTGTAGATTGTATTGATAGATATGTTGATTTGATGCTGGGGGAGTTTAAGCACTATAAAACACGACTTGCTCATGGAGGAATTCGTAAAGAGGTATTGCTGTTACTCATTATCTTGAGACAAATTTATCAAGCACATGCAAATCAACTTATTCCATGAATATATATTTGAAATGTTTACTTTTTATATTGTTGAAAAGAATAAAAATTCTTAATGTTTAAACATGACTTTTGTTTTGCTATTTCTGCTTCTGTATGTGTAGGTTCAAGACCTATTATTGGATTATGGGCTTGAAATTGTGGCGGAAACTCTTGTGGAAGGACTTTCACGGGTGAAGAGATGTAGTGATGAAGGACGGGCCCTTATGTCATTAGATCTGCAGGTTATTTCTGAAGCCATGATCAATTTTTAGTGCTTTCAATAGTTTGGATTTGAAGTTCATAGGTAGATTAGTATATTAATAGTTATGGCAAACCTGGTTTAATCTTAATCAACTATTAAATTATGTAATAACAAATTTTACCATTGTTTAAATTACTTGTCAACATTCTGCTTTCAAATGAATTTTATTTTCAGACCTTAATAGCAATCATATCTTAAAAGTGCCGAATATGTTATGGGACAAATATGAATTCTTATGTAACACGGTTGCAGACAATGATCAATAAACTGACCAACCTTCTTGCCCCTTCAGTCAGTCTCTTTTAGTTTTTATATGTGATGTTGGATTTGTGTCTTTCCACATTCCAGGTTTTAATCAATGGGTTACACCATTTTGTGTCGCTGAATGTGAAGCCCAAGCTACAAATGGTTGAGACCTTCATCAAGGTAAGAGACGAAGAACATGGAAACACATTCCCACTATATTGTTTGCAAATACAGATGAATTTTGTCACAGGGCAGAATTAGTTGGGTCTGCCCGACCTGTTATATAAATTGGGATCTCTCATGTTTGAAACTTCCATTGTATGCAATTCATTTACATTTTATTACTAAAATACACATCTTGGATTGGACTTTTAAACCAGGCTTACTACCTTCCCGAGACAGAATATGTGCACTGGGCACGAGCACACCCGGTAAGAATATCCCCCTACCACTGTGTCGTTACACATCTGATTTCACAGAGGTCTTAACTAAGCATCCTAACTCTTGCAGGAATACAGTAAAAGCCAGGTTGTTGGACTGGTCAACCTTGTTGCCACTATGAAAGGTTGGAAGAGGAAAACCAGGTTGGACATACTAGAGAAGATTGAATGAGTACTGTCTTTTGTTGTTTATCAAGTCAGGCAAATTCTTCTGCTCCTTTTCCCCTTTGTCTTTCTTTTTTGGCAGAGCTCCGTAGTGTATATTGCTTGGCATTTGATCCCCTATTAATTATGGAGTATTTTCCAAATCTGTGCGTTGGTGTCTTGTAGATAGTCCTTTTAAAATAAGCTGTAATTGTACTATAATTTTTACCTTCATATAATTTTTTTCTACACGTTATTCAGGTAACTGATCAGTTATTCCCTCTCTTCTTGATTATCCACACTCCTTTGAACGTGATGTGACTAACATAACTCGTGAGGGAATGAATTATGATATGAAAATTTTGTATTTATCTTTTAGTTTCTAAATATTCATAAATTTTAACAGAGTCCTACTTATTTAATGTCTATAAAGATTGAAGAGAGATATACTGAAGTAGAAATACAACATGAGAGAATCCATTCGTGGTAATTTTAACGAGGAATGATTGAGACTCTTTTTTCAATATTCTCTTTGATGACTGAAATTGGTTAAAATTCATCAACTTTGGTGGATCTCATATTTAAATTAGGAGATAGAATTATTAATGATAAGTGTAATCTAACAAAATTGATGATTTTCAACAAATTTCAACCTGAAGATTGTAGCTAATATCTCTCGATTTTAATATTGAATTTCATGATATTTTTCTAGGTCAGTAAAATAAACTCCATGATTGTCGGGATATGGTGGTGTTAGTTAATTATGTCAACTAACAATAAGAACTAAAATAAAATTAAAACTGCAAATATGGAGACTGAAACGTCTATTTTTAGATATAAGGACCAAAACTTCAAAAAAATAATATAAAGATTCAATAAATAATTAAACCTAGAAGCTGAAGTACTTATATCAGTTAATAGCATATCTTTCAAGAACATGATAGTCATATAAACAAATCGAAACTTAAAATCAATATTTTTAGTTTACAAATCAACTTTTTGCATTGGATATATGTTTATTCCAGCATATTTAAAACCATTTTTTAAAAATCTCAAAGTGATTTTTTCTTCTTCTAATATGTCATTTTTTTTGGCGAAATAAAATGTCAATTTAAATATGTGCTAAATTATAAAACAAGGTAAATCAATAACGATTAAGTCTTTATTCATTTGGTTGGATGTACTAGTAAATTTAATTCCATTGCAAATCATGTTTATGAACAAATTGATTTCTATTTTTTTTTATAATAATTTGTTATCACTTTTGACAATTATTGTATTAATATTAATTTCATATGATCACAAGAATATATTTTTTTGACGAGATCATAAGAGTATTATTTGTTTTTTTGAAAAGAAGAGTATTATTAAATTAGGCTTTGCGTAAAACACCAGTTTCTACCTTTTCATCATAGAAAATATATGTTTGTGCAAGACGTTAGCGGTTCGTTTTGAAAGAGCATACTATATATTCCAAGACAAATCCGATCACAAGAAATTTTGTGTTTCTTATTTAGAAAGGCAACCGAAAGACAAATATGAGTGTGCCATTTAAAAGAAGAATGACACTGCATAATCAACAGCAAATAAAGGAGGAAAGTTAACAAAAACACCATTGTAAACACATTTTTGTTATTGATTTATTTTCTAAAACGTGGATACTTATTAAATTGGTTTTTCAAAAAATAAATTAATATACATGGAGTTATTGTTGTTCTCTGCTTCATCCTGTTCTAGGTTGCTTGTTGACTCCAGTTTCGACGCTAATTAGTGAGTGACAGTGTGATTGCGCCCACTCATGTTGTTATTGCTAAACAGTGCTGATCGGTAGGTATCCATGCAAGCCATAAAAAAATAAAAATAATGTAAATATAAACACACCCAACCCACTCAGTCTCTAATTACCACTGAGAAGGAACAAAGGATAATACGCGGATGAATTAGTGGGCCATAGGCCATAGAGCGAAAGGGACAGAAGAAAAGCTACTTGAGCTTTCTTATGCTAATTTCAACTTCCTTGGTTCCGCAAAGGACATAAACTTACACAATAATACTGTTCTGAAAGGGTATTATCAACCAGTAATATATAAAGACAAAAGAAGATGCACAATAGCCTAAAATCGATTTAAGACCAACCCCATTCGCCAAATTCATCTTGTCATTTTCCTCCGGTTTAAAGTTTTTTGCAATTCAGACATAATTGGGGTATTGCACGACTTCTAATTTTTACGCTCAGATTGTTTATATCTTCTTCACACGCAGTTGAGTGACAAATGAACATTTTCCATTGCATATTTAAATAAAGTATCTCTTGCTATCGTTTCTAATAAAACATGATAGGAGGATGCTCCTCTATGGTGCACACTCCCAATTCAATTAGAAAAATTATAAAAGTCCTGGATATCCCTAAAAAATCAATAACTCTTTATTATCATGAATTAATATACAACTTACTAGTTTAAAACAAATACGTTGAATCCATTAATAACACACTCTCTAACACACATATTGATTAAAATTTATTAAAAACTATGAAATTCATTATATAAAATGTGGGAATCAATTTCCAACCAACAAGAGAGTATATATTCAAAAGAGTGTGTGGGAGATTATATTATTAGCATTTCTCTAATTTATAATGCCACATGATTGGTGGTATAACTACTACTCATGGGACTCGAGATCACTCAGTACATAATGCATTTAAACCGCCTTCAGTAGAGGTTTTTTGTTCTAATGGTGTAACTATCATTCTATCAACATGTTCACGTACAAGAACATGGAGCAGTAATCCAACTATTAGCATGTTTGGGGTGACGGTGAGATGAACCAAAATCAATTATGAAATTAGGGGTGAATGTGAAATAATATATAGTTGTTTTGAAAAAATCATAGTGACATTGTGATTTTGAGGTAGCCACCGTATTTAATGGCTAATTGGCTAAAGAACAAAACTTGCTAGAGTAAATCGTGAGATACTTCTTATGCTCATTATTACGTGGGGGCAGTTGATTATATCCACGGGTGAAGAGATCTACTAATGAATATCACCAAGTTCTTCCTAAAGAATGACCAATTTTTTTTTGGGGCTTATCACAGGTCGTATTTGGTGGCCATTTGGTAGTAAATTCGAATGTTATGGTAATAAACTTTCGACATGTATTGATTTGAAATTATTAACCAACTAAAGAACCTATTGTAATTACAGGTTTTTGGCTTGAAAGTTTAGCTCTGAAAACCACTCGACCAAGAAAAACTCTGAAAAACAAAAGGGACCGAATCTTAGAGAGGTTCTTAATTAGAGGACAAAATGCCAAATCTATTTGATTCTCATAACTAACGCAGACAATAATTGATATATCATGTATGTTTTATAGCAATCCTCCATCATCTCAAAACTCCTTTATTTTACAGAAATTATTGCATGGTCTAAAATCACCACATATGATCTCAATCAATTTTCATGTTGTTTTTTCTATTTATGAGAAAGAGATAATAAAACCCAGTTATGTGAAAATTGGCTGCAAGCATAGTCGTGGTCCCGACTATATCCCTTAATAGAAAACTTTGCTCTTTGCTTTTGGGATTCGTGAAATGTTAAATAGGAAAAGCTCTGCCTAGTTCCTTTCAGGTTTTGATCAATGTGAAGCCCAAGCTTCAAATGGTTGAAACCTTCATTAAGTATTTGCAATTGGTAAGTGGTAACACATTTGTTAAGAGACCCCTCTCCGACAATACGGTTTGTCTTCTAAGATCCTATTCAGCGAAGTAGTATATTGATATCTCACATCTTGAAAGTTCAATTTTAATGCAAACAAAGAACTTTATTACTTCAACAAACAAAAAATATTTCAAGGTTATTGCCTTCCTCTCATATATTCAACGACCAAAAATATAGTATCTTTTATTTTTCATAAAAAATTCTAACTTTTTCACATCTATTTTTTTATACCTTCTTTATACCGAATAAAAATCCTCTCCATTTCTTTTATTTTTAAATTTTTGAAAAAATAAATGTCACTCTCTATAAAGTGCATATTATCTCCACATCTATTTTTTTTAATACCTCATCTTATTTCTTTATATTTACAGTCAGATAGTTTATTACATGTATAACTTTGTTTTACCTATTTTAATATCTCTTTTTTTCTCAGGATCGAGTATATATATCTTCTTGAGTGAGAATTATTTATTTTCCATTTAAAAATCAGAACAGTAAAGGGGGACTGACTTTCTGGGATAAAAAAAAGCATATAATTAATTATGACATTCGGAAAATTAAGGAATGAGACGGTAAAGCAAACAATCAATAGCATCACTGTAATATTGAGTCTTTTTCTTATTTTATTGCTGTTCACTGCTTGATGATCCTGTTCTATTTTGTTTGTTGACTCTTTTCTTGTACGCTGCTTCACCTTCCAAATAGTAACATTATTTCCTTTTCTATGCAAATGTCAAGTAGCTGGTGACTGTGTAATTGCACCCATCATGTCTAGTGCCACGCAGGGTTGATCAGTGGGTACCTGCAGCAGTAAGCATACAAATTAAAATTTACTGTAATTTTAAGAAACAAAAGAACTGAAACATAGACACATATCTGATTTTTTCTGCAAGAGACAATATCATTGGATCTTATAACTAGGTCTAGGATTCTGATACTAATGTTTCCCACAAAAGTAATAACGTAGTCACCATCCCACTTAATCTGATATTGTGGTACTGGTACACTCTCATCATAAATGCCTCTGTGCATCAATTGTATCTTTCATCATTTCTTGTGTTGTTTTCACCGTTCAGTACCTTACTCTGCCCACCCCCAAGATTTTCAAGGATATTTTTCTTTCCCCACCTCAAAAAAAGAAAAAAAATGATTTCCAATTTATAGATTTGGTGTTGATATTATTTTTGGGGATTTTTTTTATCATTTGAGGTATTTTTTTTCTTTCAAAATTATCAAATGTGATCCCCTTTTGAATTAATTTTTATTTAAAGGTAAATCCTAAAAATAGTTACATCTTTATAAACAGAATTCATAAATGTTTATATTATACAAATTCAATTTTAGAAGATGTTGTCTTATAGCTAGAAATCATATAATGATTACGATTTCTCTGTCTATAAAATTGTAACTACTTTTACGATTTACTTTTAAATGAAAATTAATTTAAAAAATATTCTATTTTATAATTTTGATTTTTTTAATACCCAAAATGATAAAAAAATAGTCATTTTTGTGTAAAATCATGGTAACAAAGT
>PYAF01006307.1:873649-885397 GCA_007407185.1 Glycine tomentella | reverse complement strand
CATGTATTTTTTATGTATGGAATGGTCCTGCATAATATTGTTTTCATTCTAATGTAGGCAGCAGTTATGCTGGGGGTCAGTGGGCTGCAGGTGATGAACCACTTTACTACATTGTATCTCTGAAGGATGTAGTTATTGCCAAACCAAGGTTGATTTCAATTTCTTTATCTATTGTACTGTTCTAATTTTTGGATGCATTTATGTATGATTTGTGGCCCTTAAAGTATTGAGGGGGTTGTTGATAAAACATGTTTAACGAATATTTAACGTGTGATGTTTCCTTTTGTTTATTATGCATTAAAAGATGGTATCTTTACTAAAAAGAAATATATTGATGTCTCGTAGTGCCTGCAAAAAATGCACTATGCTCTTATCTATGTGTGAGATCTTTCATCCTTCTACAATTTTTTATTGGAAATCTAACTCCCCCTCCCCCTCCCCCTAATTGCCCCTTCAATGCATGCTGTTGTGGTCACAAGGAACTAGATCATTTAAATAAAAAAATGGAGTCTGTTCTTTAGCTTAAATTGCTTACTCAAAAACTTTGCTGAAATTTTTTGAAACATTTAAAATGACATGTTTATGCTCTAAGTTTTTCTACAGATATGAAAAAATTAAATTAGATAATGTAGAAAAATTAATGTGTTTCTAATAATCAGGGATACTGAAGATCATATTTCATGGCTTCTTCAGCATGGGTGGCATGAAAAAGCTTTGGCTGTGGTTGAATCTGGTCAGGGACGGAGTGAACTACTTGATGAGGTATTTAAGTTTATCCTAATTCAATCTAATTTCTAATGATTTTATGCTTATTGGAATAGATGTGTAAAATTACAGAATAAAGGGTACTTGTGTAGCACATAATTGGAATGAGAGTATGCATGTATGCACATGGAGGCACTTGTTTATGTTGATTGTATGTATGTGAAAGCTCCTCAACTATTTTGTTTCTCAAGAAATCTTTTAATTTGTTGTCATTTATTTTGCTATCAATAAGACTGTATATAGATGCTAAAGATGCAAGCTCAAAGAAAAATGAAATGAAACTTATAGTAGTTTCCTACATAGTGAATTGTAATTGGTACTTGCTTAGTAGGTTTGTTTTGATTTAGTTATTTGCAAGTCTTGACTCTCTAGGATACCTTAACCACTCCCAGTCTCCCTTATTGTACTTTTCTTCTCATTAATATTAATTATTTTTTAATACAAAAAATTACTCTGTATAAGATGTATTTTGTGTGTGTATATGTGCTTTGTTTCCTTCTAGGTTAATTTGTCCATTTGAGTAATGAGAAATTTTTCATTTTTCCCACTTTCTTTGCAGGTGGGGTCAAGGTACCTTGATCATCTGATTGTGGAAAGAAAATACAGTGAAGCAGCATCTTTGTGTCCCAAGTTGCTTCGACGATCAGCTTCAGCATGGGAGAGGTATGGGATGCCATTATTTATTAGTCTGTTATAGAGTTCTGATTTGTAATTGGTGTTCAATGGACTGCTTTCAACAGATGGGTTTTCCACTTTGCACATCTTCGTCAACTCCCTGTTTTAGTTCCTTACATGCCTACAGAAAACCCCAGACTACGTGATACTGCTTACGAGGTTAGCTAAAACAAAGTGTTCTGTCACAATTAATGTGTTTGCTTAGTATCTGTAATGAACTGAGTTGGGATAAAAAATATTTTATGCTGCTTTTGATTCTACAGGTTGCTCTCGTTGCATTGGCTACAAATCCTTCTTTTCATAAGGATCTCTTGTCCACTGTAAAATCCTGGCCATCTGTAATTTATTCTGCATTACCTGTAATTTCAGCCATCGAACCTCAGCTAAATACTTCATCCATGACTGATTCACTTAAGGAGGTTAGCCTGATTAATTATACATGCATTTTATCCTTTAACCATCTCTTTACATCAACGTATTCTTATTCTGTGCTAGGCATTAGCAGAGTTGTATGTAATCGATGAGCAATATGAGAAAGCCTTCTTGTTGTATGCTGATGTAAGTGTTCGAAGAAATTTTTCTCAAATTCAGGCAGCAACAACATCAATTAAATGTCGTACACATGCTGTATACTAGAATCTATTGTCTATTTGTTTTAACTGCTAATTCACTTTCCTTTTTCTTTTTTCCTGAAATTTTCAGCTTATGAAGCCAGAAGTATTTGATTTTATTGATAAACATAACCTACACGATGCAATTCGTGGAAAGGTATAATTATACTTCGTAGAAGTTAAATTAATCTTGGAATTGTGTGTTTTTTATATAGCTCTGCAGTGTTACATGATGTGTAAATTCATCTGGTTGTCCATGTTTGCCATATCTGATATCTCCTTGATAATGCATACAAGATGGATGAATCGACAAAGTACCATATCAGATTTGCAGAATTGGTTGATTAAGATTTGAACATTCTCTGACTTGTTTATATAGGAGAAAAGTTGTTGGATTTTCTTTTCGAAGTAGTATATGAGCTCAATTCTGTTTGTACCTGTTTTCATTTCTTTATATATGATATTGTTGGACTCTTATTTGTTTAATTGCTGCTTGTTCAGGTTGTCCAACTAATGAGGTTAGATTGCAAGCGTGCAGTTCCTTTGTTAATCCAGAATAGGGACTTAATAAGTCCACCTGATGTTGTGAAGCAACTTCTAAATGCGGATGATAAGAGTGATTGTAGATATTTTTTACATTTATATCTTCACTCATTATTTGAAGTAAATCCTCATGCTGGGAAAGACTTCCATGATATGCAGGTAGGTTTTATTTCTTTCATTTCACCTTTACAAGCTTCCTTCGCTTTGGAATGTAAGGTGTAAATCTGTATTTACAATTGATGAAAGCCATGTGTGTGCCATTTTGAGCTACTCAGAGCCATTACTGGCTTTGTTTTTCTTTTAGAAATTAAAGTAACAAACCTCATTAAGTGACTACTCTGGTCTAATTGATTATGGTCGAAGACAAAAAAGCTACATCAAACAATTTACAAGGAAATGTAAGATCCAATGCTTAGCTAAATACCTCAATGTTTAATCATGTGCACATTACTCTGCAGCCTTGCACTTTGAAATATTTTGAATAAAAGTCTCTGTTTTTCTCTGTGACCTCATCCTACATCGACAAATTTTATAAAATATATAACCTTCATTTGGCGCTTTATATTTCAGGTTGGATGAGACAAATGTTATATATCACTCATTTTAAATGTGTATTTGTTCCAAAGTTTATCTAGTGTCTTGTCAATAGAAAACTCTCTGAAGGTTAAGCTATTAGGTGAATACACAAGAATAGTATTATATCTGTAACACACTAACACATCCCCTCATTCTAGAGCCCTTTGGGTGGACAATGGAAAGGAACACTTTTTGTGCTGAAGTTTAACATTTTATTAAATTATTTGGAGATTTTTTATGTTGAGGCCTTGAGGATGAGCTTTGGTGAAACTGTAAGTTTGCAGTCATGTGATTTGGAGATCATGTTTTCAAATCTTGAAAGCAGTCTCTCTGCTTGCAGGCATAAGACTCCGCCAGACCCCAGTTGGTGGAGCCTTGTGCACTAGGTTGTGTCAATTGAAAGTTAACATTATAGTATTAGGAGAATTTTCCCTATGGTGTGCCTGATGAAAATTATTAAATAACTGTTCCCAAGCCCAAATAAAAAAGAAAAGGTTTGTGTTATGCAATTGACAACCAACACAATATTTTGACAAATCTGTATGACTCGGATAGAGACAATATGATTGTGTTAATGCTAGGTTTATCATAAAGCACATAGTGTTTGATCCATGTAACCAATCCACTTAGTGGAAAAAAGACTTTAGTTGTTGTTGCTGCTGTATTAGTTTATTAGGAAAAAGGGGGGGTAACAAGGATCCAATCTGCGAGTGCGACCACTTAAGCTATTAGGTGAAAAACACGGGAATGGTTTTATGTTTATTATCATGTCAAGTATTAAAACAAGAATTTTTTTATCAAGACAAATTTTGATAGACATTGAAAAGCCTTACTGAAATTTCATAACTAAGACTCTGATCTACCAGAAATCCAGTACCTATACATTTATTCACATGCAATCATAGATGTAGTAGATTTTCTCTCGCCTTGAGTTTGGTCATGTGTGGTTGAATCCTTAGCTTTGGGTTCTTAGCTTTTAAGGGCACATTGTTTTACTGCTCTAACACGGAACTGTCCCATCTTCTTTACATAAGAAAGGATATATTTGAACAGAATCAGCATCTCTAATTGTTGTGCAACAAAGAGTGTGTACCCTGGAACTAGAATCTTTAGGTAATTGTGGTGTATTCTGATTCAATCTAGGTTTACTAATTTGTAATTGTTAGCTATTATTTCAATTGCAAATATGTGCTTGCAATCTTCTTTAAATAGTCTAAGGCAATGACCCATTTGCCCTACTTTTGTTATGCATTTCTTTCTGGTATTCCGGCTGCAGCATTTCAGTCTTTATATGCTAATAGCATATTAATGCTGATTGCTGAGTCTCTACTATTCTACTCTTCTCCCATGTTTTTTCCTGGTTGCCATGGTATCTGTCCTCTGCTGCTAAACATGAATAAGAATGGCTTGTAAATGAGATTAAATGATTTTTTTACTGGCACTTAATATAATTTGTTTTTGGTCTAATGTGCTTAGGTAGAACTCTATGCGGACTATGATCCAAAGATGCTGCTACCTTTTCTCCGTAGCAGTCAACACTACACCCTTGAGAAGGTGATGAACCAATGACTAACTTTGACAGTTATATGCACAACATGCCTGTGAATCAAATTCTCAAAGTTGTTTTTCAGGCTTACGAAATTTGCATTAAAAGAGACCTATTGAGGGAGCAGGTCTTCATCCTAGGAAGGATGGGAAACTCGAAACAAGCCCTAGCTGTTATTATTAACAAATTGGGGGATATAGAGGAGGTACATTATTTTTTTCAGTTGAATTGGGTTTTGGTTTCAACAAACATCTAACTTGTGAATCAGAACTCTGGTGATTTTATTTGAAGTGGTCATAATTTTTTGCAGGCCGTAGAGTTTGTCACCATGCAGCATGATGATGAACTATGGGAAGAATTAATCAAGCAATGCCTTCACAAACCTGAAATGGTATAATCATGATAACTATTTTTTTTTTGACAGATGATGTGAAATCAATGTGTTAGAATAAAATGCTTTACTGCACGTACATGATGTGTTAGATTTAAGCTTGTGTATAATGTGTAAGATTAGTTATTACAAATTAACCCTGTAAAGATTAGCTCCTTTTGTAATTAATACTTTATATAGTTTTAGAATAAAAAAGATAATCTAATGCGAGAAAACAAATTCTGGACATATTTTTGTTTATTTTTATTCAAAAGTTGTAAACCTTCTACATTAAAATTTGTTTTTATTGATCTAATTTTTACAACTCCGTTCTAGAAACCGAAAAAATAAGAGAGAAATAACTGGCCCGGTATTCCATTATTTTGCATACCTGCTATTTCCCAAGCTGTTTTTAACTTGATTCTTGTAATTTAACAGGTGGGCATATTATTGGAGCACACAGTTGGAAATCTTGATCCCCTTTATATTGTAAATAAGGTTCCTAATGGGTTGGAAATACCTCGGTAAGTAATAAATGTGATTTAACAGAATGTAAATTATATTATCAAATCATAGACTGTATTCGAAATTTTTTTTAGTATTTGGGTTGGCCTCAAGTTCCAGAGATATATTCAGTAAGCATTATTTTCACCAAGTCTAATTTCTCTGCTTTTCTACAGGCTCCGGGATCGGCTGGTTAAGATTATCACTGACTACAGGACTGAAACATCACTAAGACATGGGTGCAATGATATCCTTAAGGTGTTTTTCTCTTTTCCCTTCTCTCTGGCGCTTCCTTAGGAGGGAAAATTCTTAAATCTCATTAGTTTGGTACAGCGAAATATCCCACTGACTTGTTGTCATTGAAATAGGCGGACTGTGTCAATCTTTTAATTAAGTTTTACAAAGAGGCAAGGCATGGAATTTCTTTGGGTAATGAAGAAGATGAGCCGCGGGTTAAAATGAGTGATACTCGTGCTTCTCAGGAATTTGACAAATCTCCAAGTCTGAGAACTTTGGAGGTGAAGTCAAAGACTAGGGGAGGTGGAAGATGTTGTATATGTTTTGATCCGTTTTCTATACAGAATGTATCGGTCATTGTTTTCTTTTGCTGTCATGGTTATCACACAACTTGTCTCATGGATTCGTCTTACACTAGTAGTAACAAGAAAGAGGTCCAAGCCACGTCCCTAGAGGCGGAAACGTATGATGATTATAATGGTTATGAGGACGATGTTAGTGATGACGATGAAGAAGCCAAGTCGGGTGGTCCTCGTATGCGTTGTATATTGTGTACTACTGCTGCTAGTTGAGTGTGTTTTTGTATGTGTCCACAGTTTGTGTTTGCATGGTTAATTTTTTAGTTCATAGTTCCATGCACAACGAGCATGTGTGGTTTCTTTTGTTGTCATTTTTTTTTATCAATATAATCATGCGCCCCTTTTTTTTTTTTTTTACGTTGCCTTGATGGCTTGCGGCATATTCTCATTAAAATCGAGTAATCCAGCCTTACCCCTTCTACTTGAAATACCAGGTTCCTTTGGCTTTATGATAAATGGTGAAAAAATGACTAGGTGGTTTAGTGATAATTTTTCGTTTCTCTTGTAGTACGTACCTTTTTTTTAATTAAATCATGTTATTTGTCATAGATATTTTTTTATTTTAAAAACTTAAAAAGAAATATATAAGAAAAATTGTGAGAATCGAGGGTGGAGAATGCTAAAGAAATACTTGAGAGGGCAGACCTCCATTTGCATGTGGAGAAGACTTAGATAAAATCTTGTTTTCAGCAGCAAAAAAAAAAAAAAAACTGACAATCGTGATAATTAAAATTCTTTAAGGTGGCAAATAGAAAGGCTGGAAAAGTACATCAAAATTTCAGGTAGCTGAGTTCGCCAATATAACATGTCTGAAGTTTCAGATAGTTCACAATTATCATTTTATTGTATGACAAATGAAAACATGCTACATTTCTACTTTACTCTTCTTCTACTTACGAAGCATTAAAATATTGTTAGTAAATTTTAAATCATAGAATTTGATGGAAACGAACTTAGTTATTGATTGTAAATAGTAAATTGTTGAATGAATTTGATATTTTTTTGTCCAGGATTAGGAAATACGGGTATTCTCAAATTTATTGGGTTAGAAATTAATCTTATTCAGTTGGTGATTGTCGTTCACTCAAGAAAATTGTATAAACGATAAAATGAATTTGATATTAACCTTATGTAAAAAATTGAACTCTAAAATTGTACATTTTTCAAAAGTTTAATTAAAATACTTTATTATATTTAATCGACTCTTCACTCGACACATTAATGCATTGATGAAATCATGTCACTTGATTTTCCTAATTTTTAATTAAATGCTAGGGAAGTTAAATCATTCACTCATTCTAGTATACTTATGTGTCTTTCTTGTGACAAATTGGATTTCCATATTCAATCAAATTAATATTAATTTTTTGATAATTTATTCATCAAAGCATGTTTTTTTTTCTTTAATTTTTTGATAGTTTATTCTATCAAATTACAAAACAACGAGAACCAAATGTCAATAAAATTCTTATTAACAAGTGTTGCTCCCACAGGTTCTGAAGGATTTTATTATTTTTATTTTGAAAAGAACGCATTCCATAACTGAAAGCCATTTACAATAGATTAGACCAAATATATATATTTTTTTATAAAAAGAACGCATTCCATTATTCTGCACTATTCACAAGTGTTACTCCCAGAGGGTCTGAATTATTTTTAATAACTAAAAATATAATTAAACCAAATATTTATTCTTACATAAATTATTATAGAATTATTTTAAAAGAAAATTTATGTACAATTCCTTAAGTGGTTTTGGAATTATATTTTAATTAAAATTGAAACTTCATTTTGATAACATGCACAGCAAAAATCTGCATAAAATATTAGTGTCAATTAGAAAAATTAAATTATAATTTTAATTAGAAAGTAATACATAAATAATTGTACTTTCATTTTTTAAAATTAATAAAAAAATAGACAAAATGTATATGAAATCCAAACAAGCATAAATCCAATTTTTTTTTGTGGGGGGGGGGGGGTGTTGGATGGCAAAAAATAAATATAATGGAATATCAAATCAATACAAAGTTTGGCATTTGCGGATTTAAAAAATGGCATTTTACTCACAAGCAAATCCAGTGATATTTTTTATCCACATGTAAAGTTCATATCATATAAGGCCCATTTCTTGCACGTGGGCCTCGTACGCCTTTGACTTAGCGTTTTTGCTTCAGTTGGATTCGTGTTTAAAGCATTATGTAATGAAAGAAATGAATAAATTTATTAAAAACTACATTGAAAGTTAATTAAAAATTATGATAACATATACTAATAACATTTTTTCATTTTTTTAGTATCTTAAAAAATAATTATATCATAGAGGAAAAAATAAGGGAATGGGAAATGAAGTGCAACAAACGAACAGCAAAACAGAAAAAACCTGAACCACGTATAATTAAAAATTATAATATCATGCATCAATAATATTTTACACATTTTCTTTTCTGAATGATTATATTTTGACAATTAAAATTTTCAAAAACTCAATAATTATCAATTTTTTCTTTTTATCACAGTACATTATCAATTAAATCAATCACTTTTTTTTTCTCAAATTATAAATAACTTAAAGATGTCCAAGATTTTTTTTTTCTTAACCTTAAGTTGTTATTCCTCCTCAAACCTACCTTTTTCTCATGTCGTTCACACTTCACCTATTAATAATATCCCCTTTTTGATGTACACATTTCCTTCTCCATTTTACTCTTGAACTGTTCCACTTTCTTCTCCATTTTACCCTCAAAGGTTTCATTCTCCCTGCTGCCAAGCCTGCCATGTGTGCAACAAAAAGTTACATGGCATTACATATTTCATAATGCCCATGCGGAAATTAAATTAGTAACCTTAAGGACCTAAAATACACCAAACAATGTATTATAGTATATAGGTCATCCCGATATTAAAAAAGTAAAATAAAAATATGTATATAGGCCATAACTTCTCATGTCAATTGACACCACTTGTTTTAGTTATTGGGAATTCAAATGTTAAATATGTAATCATATAATAGTTTTATTTGACTTATGTTTACCTGTAAAGAAAAGATAGGTGTAATTTATATAAAAAGGAAAACTAAAAGGGCAATACAAATATGTATATCAAAGATATTTTTTAAGATAAAAAGTCTAATTCGTTATAAAAAATATGAGACATTGATAAATTAGTTTAAAAGATAAAAAAATTAAATTAAATTTTTAAATATATAAAATGTGTGACAAATTAATCAGGCTAGAGTTTTAATAACAAATTGGTTCCTAAAATTTACAATTTAAATTAGTCCTCAAAAAAATATACTTTATTGGTATTTAAATATTATAACTTAATAATGAAATAATCTCATTTAATGATATAATTAATTTGTTGGACTTATACATATTCAGAAATTAAATTTATATTTTTCATATCTCAAAAATCAATTTATTATCACGTTACACTTTACATTATGTGTAAACTGTAACGTCTGGTTATAAGAAACAAATTAGAATGGTGATAAAACCAATAAACAAACCCACCAAATTTACATATATCGATCTCATCCTTTTACACTGCAACCTGGTATTACTTACCTCACTTTTCAATCTCTTGTTTTTGGAAGCGGGAAAAGACCCCTACTGCTGAACATTAATTAGCGTAAGCTTGGCATACACCTTCACTAGCATATCTATGTTTAGCTGTTTTTGGAAGAATAACAGTATAATACTATTATCATTTTACTTTTACTACTTTCTGATGCCATACATGCATGCAACTGTTCTAGGTCAAAACAACGAAGAGAGTCTTTTTTACGGAGGTCAGGACTTATGAGTCAAGCAAATATCACTATCTCTTGCTCTTTTTGGTTTGGTTCAGTTCCCATTGTTCACATAGCAAAGGCAACATTATTATGATATTATCAATTGGCTTTAGCTAGAACGCCATAATCAAGCATTTGCAATTAACCTAGCTAGCATTTTTCAAGCACATTGCATGGCAAAACAATTAGAAGCATGCACGCACAACATCACAATTAGTAAAATATATATATAAAAAAAGTAAGTAAACATGGTGATATAGAAATAATAAAGGAACAAATTAAGAACAAAATCTCATTAATTATGGTTTCATAGCTATGAACTGAGGCTTTCATATATGGTGGTGGTTCAAATTAAGGTAAAAAAATAAGTTTCATGGCACTTTTTTCAAAATTCAAACTCCTCCGATCTGTTGACTGTTGTGTCTCTGAGTCCTGCAGCTTGCATGTTCGTCAATCAAAAGTCAAAACCCATATTGTTTTCCAAATTTAGCTTTTCTTTGCCTTGTTCCTTTTGTTTTGCTAAAATAGGCTAGCTAAGCAAATTACACTGAATCAATATTAATTGTATTGTGCATGCCTATGATTCTCTTCTTCAATCAAAATAAAAATTTCCTTATACATGTTGGGTTATTGCCTGACCAATTATTTTGTGAATCGAATCCAAATAAATAAATAAAGTTGCTACCAAACCTTTAAAGATCAATTATATATATATATATATATATATATATATATATATATATATATATTTAAGGATGGCCTGAGGGACCGTGAAGTTTGAAAAAGATTACTGATTTTACTCTCTTTTTCTAAAAAAATATGTATCATTTTGTTATTATCTTTTACATTAATTCTTTTAATTTTGAACGTTTTCTAAAAATTTAAAAAGTTCTTTCAAAATTTATAATTCTATAAATTCCTTTTAAATTTGTACGATATAAAATTTATTAAAATTCAAACTTCATAATCTTAATTATAAATTTTTTAAAAAAATTCTGATAAATTATCATATTCTTACATTTTCTTTTAAAATTTACAAAAAAAAAATTATGTAAAAATAGTCATTAAAAATCACAATTCAATACATCTTCTAAATTAATAAAATCATAAAATAAAAGATAAAAATTATAAAATGTATATGAAACCCAAACAAGCATAAAGCCAATTAACTCGTATTCTGAATAAATACAACTTTTGGTATTTATTAGCTCACGCAAATATCCATATGGATAAGGAATCGACGAGTAAAGTTGAGATCATACAAGAGTCTCTTCTTTTCTTGCATGTGTGCCTGCTACGCTTTTGACCAAATTACTTCTTTGCTCTATAATGGTTTTAAAAAGGCACTTGTTGATAAACAAAGGAATATATATATATATATATATATATATATATATATATATATATATAGAGAGAGAGAGAGAGAGAGAGAGAGAGAGAGAGAGAGAGGGAGAGGGAAATAATAAATTTATAAAAAAGAGTGAGTTAAAAATTATAGTAAACATATATTAACATTTTTTAACTAATATCTCAAAAAAAAATAAGGAAATTGAAGTGGAATGCAACAAACGAGCAGGAAAATATAAAAATCCTTGAATCGATATAGTTTTTAATTCCAGTAAAATATTTTATATAGTATTTTTTATTTTCCTAACACATCATTTATCATTTATTTCGTTGTTTTTCCCTTCTCAGTCTACTCTATTTTATTGTAAAAAAACACTCTATTTTAATTTTTAAGTATAGAAATAATCTTTTTTTTTTCT
>PYAF01006307.1:851767-868444 GCA_007407185.1 Glycine tomentella | reverse complement strand
ATAACATTCCATACTTTGAAACTTTCAAAGATAATCAGTATATTTAATTATATTTTTATTTTTACTAAATAATAAGGAAAGAGTATTAATATTATTATTTAGCACATTTAATATTTTAGAATATTTATAATCATTAATCTAGAAAAATCTTTAATGGTAATAGATTTATAGAACTCATAATTAAAAAAATACATTTTTTATTTATCACATTAAATGCCCCGCAATTACTTCATTATTTTCATTACTGTCAATAAATTTGTTTTCTTTTAACCATTAAAAATCTTGTGAAACGTTACCTTATTTATTACTCATGTGTTTATATAGGATAAAAACAAAATACTAGTAGAAAGAAGGAAATAAAATAAAATATTAATTTTACAAGTAATTTTTTATATCTTTTATTCTTTTTTTAAAAAAACAATTTTTTCTCATACACCTTTCTCAAAATACAGCATATACATAAATATTACTACCATTTTGAATAATTATTATAATTATTCAATAATTTTTTTCTTCCATTTCATTTCTATTCTATTTTTATTATTTCCCTTTTTTTAATTTACCATATTAGTATTATTTTATTATTATCTTCTCATATTTTCCGTTTATTATTTTCATCACACTACCCAAAATGGAGTGCACGATAATCAATAATCACCACTCATTGATACGGTTACTATTACCAGTAAATAAAAAATGGAAAAAGAAGAAAAAAAAAAAAAACAAGGAAAACTTTTGAAATTCATTTACTGTCTGTTGCTCTGCTGTCTTTCTTTCTTTTCCTTCCATTGGAAAACTTTTCCCTTCGCTGCAATACAAGCACCAGTACGTTTCCTACTTATACGGCCACTACTCTCTCCCCACTCACGCATACCACACTTCCTTCGCTCTTGCCTTAAACAAATATTCTTTCTCTCAAATCCTCTTTCTTTCTCTAAAATGTCTCGTCGCGGTGGCTCTAAACAACAACCAGATTCACGCCGTCCAGCACCACCGTCCGCGGCGCCTTCTCCCGCCGGAAGAGGACGCGGCCGTGGCCGCGGAGAATCCTCCTCAGTTCCCGCTCCTTCTCCGGTGAATGCACCATCCGCTCCTCCTCCTGCTTCCACCATCGGCGTTCCTTCCAGCGCCGCACCTGTTCGTGCCGCGTCGCCGTCTCCGGCGGCGGAATCTCTCACTTCTGCGGTCGAAAAGCAACTAACATTGCAACCGTCGGCGCCGTCGTCGACGAAGGCGGTGAGGTTCAGTGAACGGCCAGGGTTCGGTCTTGTAGGGAGGAAAATCAAAGTTCGAGCGAATCATTTCCAAGTCCAAGTCGCTGAACAAGATCTATTTCATTATGACGTTCGTAATCTAAACAACCGAACTCATGCATTTCATTCTAACGATTTCATCATTTTTTTATATTTTATTTTGACTTTGATTTTCTGGTTTGAATGTTAGTGTAGTGTTGTTTGTTCGACTTTTTTACGAGTATGATTGAGAAGAAACACTGAGATAATGTTTCTGAAAGAATTTACTGTATGAATAGGTCTCTATCAGTCCCGAGATTAAGTCGAAGAAGGTTTCCAGAGATGTTATGACTCTGCTTGTCCAAGCGCACCGTGAAAAGGTTCTTGGAAACCGCATACCGGCCTACGATGGGCGAAAGGGTCTTTTCACCGCTGGACCCTTGCCCTTCGAGTCGAAGGATTTTGTGATCGTGCTGAAGGACGAAGATGAACCAGGCTCGTCTTCTTCCGCGCCTGCTAGGTGTTTTATTTGTTAATTTTTAAAGCGTGCCATTACTATTTTTCTTGTCGTTATTATTAGTGATTATTATTATTATTATTGTAATAACAATATTTGATTAATGTTTGATTAATTGCTGGTTATTTGTTTCTCTTGGAATTAGGAAAAAACGTGAACGGGAGTTTAAGGTCACCATCAGGTTTGCTTCCAGGACTGACCTTCACCACCTCGTTCAGTTTCTCAGGCGTCGTCAGTTGGATTGTCCTTATGAAACTATTCAGGCTCTTGATGTAGTTCTGCGTGCTACACCATCTGAAAGGTAGGTTTATGCTTTTTTTTATATTCATGCGTGTTCGTTGTTTGGTTCGTTCGATTTTGATTTGATTTGTTGTTTTCGGTGTTTTTACTGACTTTTGTTGTTGTTGTTGTTGTCAAATGTAGGTTCGATGTGGTGGGAAGATCGTTTTTCTCGCCTTCTTTGGGGGAACGTGGAACGCTTGGTAGCGGAACAGAGTATTGGAGGGGCTATTACCAGAGCCTTCGTCCAACTCAGATGGGCTTGTCTCTAAATATTGGTTGGTTTTTTTACTTCTCTTAATATATGTTAATTTCTGATAATATATGTTTAATTGTTAATTCTTCTTTGAGTGTTTTGCATAATGCTGTCTTTGTCTACTGAATCATACTTGTGTTGCAGATGTGTCTGCGAGGGCGTTTTATGAGGCTATTCCTGTGATTGATTTCATTAAAACCCATTTTAGGGCCAATCCTTCCAGGTCTTTGCCTGATCAGGATCGAATCAAGGTATTTGTACTAGATTTGAAGTTGTTGATTGTTCATATTGGGCTAGCTTTTGCTTATGCCTGCCTGCTAATGAGTTCCGTGAAAATGAACAAGGGGGTTATATAAGTAAATGAACAAATTATGTACTGTAGTTTATCTGGATTATTCTTTTGGAAAGTTTTCATGATAAATTTTTCTCTATTGTCATTCAGAAAATGTATGCAACCATTATGGGAATCATCATGTCTTTCTTTTTTGCTTTCTAATTTGCAGCTTAAGAGAGCATTGAGAGGAATCAAGGTAGAAGTTACTCACGGAAAGAATCTTAGACGTTACAAGATCACTGGAGTCACAAAAGAACCAATCAGAGAGCTAACGTGAGCAAGTTATGCTATTGTTTCCATTCTAATTGTTGTTCATATTTAAAATTTCAAGGTGGAGACATGGGAACAAAATACAAATAGTTTTTTTTGCCTGAAATTGAATTGTTGTCTTTCTTTCCTTTATCATAAATTAGTTCATTTTTAAATGGTAAATAGGCTTTTGTACATTATTTTTGTTTGGTTTGTTTCATGAATTAATAAATTTAAAAATTCTTCTCTGTTGTTATACTTGACTTGATTGCATGTAAAATGCACAGGATCATAATTTGATTAATCTAACTATTGGATTTTGTTCTTTGGTATCTTTTAGGTTTACTCTTGATGACAATAGAACAAAAAGCTCAGTTGTTCAATATTTTCATGAGAAATACAATATTGTGTTGAAGCATACGCATCTTCCTGCTCTTCAAGCTGGTAGTGACAGTAAACCAATTTTTTTGCCTATGGAGGTTTGTCTCTGCTCCACTCTATCCTTATATATTTATAATAATCGTAAACCTCAACTAGTTGTTTTTGGTTACACATAAACTCTTAATTCCTGATTATGATTATTTATCTTTAATTTTTATTGTAGCTTTGTCAAATTGCTGCGGGACAAAGATATACAAAGAGATTGAATGAGGAGCAAGTAACTAATCTTTTAAAGGCAACTTGTCAGCGTCCTCGTGATAGAGAAAACTCTATCAAACAGGTACCTTTGTAGAGGATTAATGTACTAATGTATGTTATGTATTTGCCTCACGACTAACATTTTGCGATTTGACAGGTTGTGAGGCAAAGTAATTTCAGCAGAGACAAATTTGTGTGTCACTTTGGAATTCAAGTGAAGGAGGAACCAGTATTGCTTGATGCTCGGGTTTTGCCTCCCCCAATGGTATACATATTTTTATGCTTGAAATAATTTGACAATTTATATTTTATAATATCTAATTTCCTTTTGTTACTGCAGCTAAAATATCATGGCACAGGTAGAGAATCATGTGTTGAACCCAAAACAGGTCAATGGAATATGATTAATAAGGTGAATCTTTGAATGCATTTTTTGTTTGTTTGTTTAGAAACTAATACAAATGTTTTATAAATACTGCAGTGGCCTCTTTGAATGACTGAGTCTATTGAAGAGTATTATTTATCTTAGAAAATGTGGTACTTGTGTGTTCTTTTTATGATGCTAAGTAATCTAATAATGATTTTTATGTGACATTCATGTTCAATCTTAAAATTTATGTTTAAGTTATTTTATCTTTGTTTAGGTTGTATTGTCAATGTTCAGGTGAATGGATCTGTCATACATGTGTTAGATATGGGTAGTGTGCTATAATGTAGTAAATACAGTGAATTATTAGAATTAAATTTATTTTCAATTACAGTATTGTAAGCCACTTAGTTCTATTATATAATTAATTATTTGTTTGCAGCAGAACAAAGATTTAGTCCCTTGTTATATTTTGTAGAAAATGGTTAATGGTGGTGCTTTGCAACATTGGACTTGCCTCAACTTTTCTGGAAAAACGAACCGAGAGTTGCCCGCCATATTTTGTCATGAGTTGGCCCAAATGTGTATGAACAAGGGCATGGTATGATGTTAGCATGAGCCATTTGCTAAGTGTGTTTTCTTATGGTTACATTGTTGATAAATTTCTTTTTTGTTTGGATTTTATGCCAGCGTTTTAAATCAGAGCCTTTGCTGCCCATAATATCTGTTCATAGTAGTCAAATAGAGAGTGCTCTTGTGAATGTGCATAAGCAGGCTATTGCAAAACTAGGAAACCAAGGAAGACTTGAATTATTGATCATAATTTTGCCTGATTTTAAGGGATCCTATGGTTAGTGTCTTCTATGTTCAAACTGAACACTCTAATTTCATTTTATCATGTTAAATCGTTCTTGTTTTGGCAGGGACAATAAAGCGTATTTGTGAAACTGAGTTAGGGATAGTATCTCAGTGTTGTCTTCCAAGGCATGTTTACCAGATGAAGCCACAATATCTTGAAAATGTGGCCCTCAAGATAAATGTGAAGGTTGAAGTTATCCAATAATAGCTCTTATTTAGTAAACTTTTTGGTTGCCTTTTGAAGTTATCCAATAAATAACTTTGTTCTGGTATTTTTCTTTCCTTTTAAATATTAAATCTGTCATTGTTTATATAGGTTGGTGGCAGTAACACAGTATTGAATGATGCAATTGCTAAAAGAATACCTCACGTGTCTGACTTACCAACATTAATCTTGGGTGCGGATGTAACACATCCACAGCCAGGGGAAGATTCTAGTCCTTCTATTGCTGCAGTAAGTTCCCTTTTCAGCACTATTTCCAGTTTTTTTTATTCGTTACCATTTTTAATTGTTGGATGTTGGTATAGGTAGTTGCATCTATGGATTGGCCTTATGTAACAAAGTACAGAGGAGTTGTTTCTGCCCAGACTCACCGTGAAGAAATCATCCAAGATCTTTATAGTACATATGAAGATCCTGTGAGGGGAAAGACGCATTCGGGAATTATCAGGTACTAGGGACACGGGATTGATGTGGTATTTCTGCTCAGACTCACCGTGAAGAAATCATCCAATTGATTTTCTTGCCTCTGTTTTTTCAGGGAGTTACTTCGTGCTTTCCGTTCGTCAACTAATTGTAAGCCAGAGAGGATTATATTCTACAGGTTGGATTTGGTTTTAACTTAATTGTTCTTTTTATTTTACATGTTTTAATTTAAAATTTATTTTTCAACTTCCATTTGTGCTCAACAGAGATGGAGTAAGTGAGGGTCAATTCAGCCAGGTTTTGCTGTACGAGATGGATGCAATACGACGTGTATGAAGAACTGCCTTACTGCTTACTGCTCTTGTTCAGGATTTGTTTATTTTCCATGTTCATGAATATTGCTTTGGTATTTCTTGTTTCAGGCTTGTGCCTCACTACAAGAAGGCTATTTGCCCCGTGTTACTTTTGTGGTGGTCCAGAAAAGACACCACACAAGGTTATTTCCTGCAGAACACGGAAGTCGTGATCAGACAGATAAAAGTGGAAATATATTGCCAGGTTTTGTATCTCTCTTGTATTTGGCCATTGCATTTCACATTCCCCCCCTAAATTTATTGATTTCAATAAAGGTACTGTCGTGGACACTCAAATATGCCACCCTCGGGAGTTTGATTTTTACCTCAACAGTCATGCTGGAATACAAGTAATACAGTGCTCTAAGATGGATCGACTTCAGTATGCTATTTTATTGTTCCAAAGGCATTTGACAGGTTCTCTATTTTTGATTCTGCTATTTTTTTATCTTTTTTTGCAGGGAACTAGTCGACCAACACATTATCATGTGCTGTTCGATGAAAATAACTTCACTGCTGACGAGTTACAAATTCTTACAAATAATTTGTGTTATACGTAATTCTCCTTCGCGCTGCTGTTTTTTGCTATTATTATCACTAATTGCCATTATTATTTCTCTACTACTATTATCAATTAAAAAATATGTATTTTATTTTCAGGTATGCAAGGTGTACTCGATCAGTCTCCATAGGTTTGATACTTATTTTTTTTTTCTATTCCATATATATATATATATATATTTTATATATGATAGCACATGTTATCATAATTTAATTCGGAGTTGATTCTTTTTTTGCAGTTCCGCCTGCATATTATGCACATTTGGCTGCCTTCAGGGCTCGCTATTACATGGAAGGTGAAACATCAGATTCTGGTTCTGCAAGTGGAGGCCGCCGGGCTGCTAACTTTGAGGTTAAATTGCCTTCGGTTAAGGAAAATGTGAAAGATGTGATGTTCTTCTGTTGAAGGCTGTGCTTTTGTGAAGATGGGAGGATGCTTTTATGAGATGCTTTTTGTGAAGTGGGGGGATGGGGGTGGGGATTGATTTGAGATTAAGTTTGTTTTTGGGATTTAAAGTTTATTCTAAACATTTTGCTATCTTTTCTTAATTTTAGTTGCTGCTACATGCAAAGTTCAGTTATATACAAAGTTTAGTTAACTTTTCGGTCTAAATATCTTGGCATCGTTCCTAGAATCATTAGAGTTGTAGCTCCCTCACCTGCGTAGTTTTGTTGAGACACAATGGAAGCAATTTTTGCAGCCTGGATTACGTATGGGAATTTTAGTCTTTAATATAATGATGCATTTGAATGAGAAATTGAAGCAATATTTTCAGATAGTTCACAATTATCTTTTATTTGTATGAGAAATTGTAAACATACTAAACTTTCTGCTTAACTGCAACCCACCGTCCAAATACTTTTCTACAAATTTCCTATTTGCTCAACTTTTCTACCCTCAACGCTCCGTTGTTTACCACTTATTCCTTACGATTCTTCACTAAAATGTTTTAAGTTGTAAAATATTGTGGTCATCCTTTTTACGATTCATTTGAAAATAGATTTGGACTACGTGACTACCAACTTGTAGGGATGACAAAACGAGATAGTGGTCCGCTATTAATTGGCAGGATGGGGTGGAGTTTTCGGTCCACCAGCCCACTGTGGCCTATCCTATCAGCCTGCTATATATTAATTTATTTAAAATAATATTTATTAGATATGTTATAATTATAAAACGAGTACTAAAAAAAATAAGAAATAAGGGTAGGGACTTTAGTTTAGATTTTTAGTTTTAATAAAAAAAAAATATATGATGTAGATGATGAAGGACAAATTGACAAAAATGCAAAGTGGAGGAGAGTTATTTCAACTTGAGACGACATCTAATATTCTTAAAATAGATGATAATTGATTTGTACATTTGTTATGACATTTGAGATTTTTAATTTGATTTATGTTTAATTACTGTGTTGTTTAATATGTTAGATTAATTATGACTTTGGGTTGTGATTTAACTATTTGGTATATTTATTATTAAAAATTAACAGTATATTTTATGTTGTCTTTTCTTTTTGCAAAAGAGGAGAATGAAACTTAGTTCTTCACACTAAATACTCTACATGTACATGTGTAACTATTTTTAAGGATAAACTAGTTTGCCAGCCTATTTTTTGGCGGGGTGGATCAAGATGTTCAACTCACCAAGTCTAAGTGGACTAGTCCATCCTATCTCACCCCATTTTTAGTTGGTCAAAACGAACCGGCCAACATATTATCAATATTATGTTAAAAATATGTTTTATGAAATAATTTAAAAATATTAATTCATGAAGGTCTTGAATTTGCAATCTTCTCATTATTAGCACAACACTCTAACCAACTAAACTAATAAATCAATTATATTAAAATATAATTAATATTGCTATATAAAACACTAAAATTTTTAATGTATATTTAATACACGACGCTCTCAAACCTATGAATTTTATTTAAAATTTATATATGTAAAAATTTTAATGTTAAATATACATTAGAAATTTTAGTGTTATATATAATAACATCAATTAATTTGTAACATAATTGGTCTATTAGTTCAGTGGGTCAGATACATAACTCAATATCATATACATATTGACAATCCATATGGATCTTATGGATTGCGAATCCGTATCAACTATACATAAGGATATTTTTGATTTTTTCCTTTTACTTTGATTGTATGAAGAAATATGATGGATCCAGGAAGAAAATTCCCTTGGTTATCTAATTGGCAATTGTATCATGGTGAAATTACAACCAAATAGCGCATAAGTTTCATAGTTATACTGCTTTGACACGCATAAATTTCATAGTTATAGCGCATAAATTGAGGAATGTTACTTAACAGCTGCTTTGCTTATAGTTTGTCGAGGGTTTTCTTTGGCGGTGACTGGTACCAAATATCCTGTTGTGAACATTCTAATGTGTTCAATGTAAATGTAAATATTAGCTTTGTTCCACTAAACAAATTGAGAAGTGAGTTTTATGTTGTGACTTGTGAGGCCATTTATATTCCCACTTTTTTATTCTTTTTACTCGTATTTGGAATCTATGGCTGCCTGTCATTTATGGCTGTGGTAATTGATAATTGGTAGCATAGTCAGCCAATTTCAATTGTTTCACGTAAATTTACATTGCATTGTTGGATTAAACTTTAATAATAATAATAAATTAGATATGTGAAGAGTCATGTCTCTTGGTGAAGAAGTTACTCATATGAAGAGTCGTGTCCTTTGGTGAAGAAGTTACTCATGTGAAGAGTTATGTCCCTTGATAAATAAGTTACTCATGTGAAGAGTCATGTCCCTAGGAGAAGAAGTTATTCAAGTGAGGAGTCATATCTTTAAGTTTACGTTAGTAGATAAGAATTTATTATAAATAGCATCTCTTGTAAAAGGCCAATGTGTGGCTTGACAGACAATTATCTAAATACATCAGAAGTATTTTATCAGAGAAATTGTTGTGTTTGTGTGAGTGCACTAGTGTGTGTGAGGACCTGTGATACCACATGCATAACAGAGTAACAAGACAAAGAGCCAACTATTTTAATTTATATCCTCGTCTGTGATTTGTTCTACATAAACTATAATTTTTCACTTCTTGAAATTTTGTAAACTAGAAAATAAAAATTAGAATGGATATTAAAAGAGGCTTCAAAAAATACTAGAAAATAACACCCACATTTTTTTTTTGTCTTTTTTTAAGTTAGCATCAGTTCCATTGAATTAAAAAGATTGTCGTGAAACCTGCAGGTTAAGCTGCAATGGATTCAAGATACTTAAGGAGATTGTACAAAAATAGACATTCAGTGAAATGCTAAAATTATTTGGTTAATTCTGGTCGGTTTTCTACTGATGCTAATGACTATTACTATCACTGTTCTGTCTAATCTTCATTTTCTTCATCAAATGGGATCCAAGTTGCATGTAAAAAATGAAATGAGGAAACTAGGACGCTACAATTACGAAATAATTAAATGAGGTCTGTGTTTTCCTCATATGATGAGTGTTGGGCACCAAGTTCTATTCTATCACTACTCCTAAAAGTCTACCATTAAAGCTACAAAAAAGACTAATAAAATAAACTTCACGAAGAGAGATAATTTGATAGTGGGAAAGGGGTGGGGGCTGTATAAATAGCTTGATATTTCCTAAGCTTCTTTCCGATCTTTCAGCTCATGCATATTTTATGCAAGCTGGAATTATCAACAAAATTAAATTTTGCCTATAAAAAAATGATCGATAATCCAATATTAATCTTAAAACTAACTTTGTAAGGGCAAGGGTAGATGATATGGAGAATCAACCTTGGAAAAAGACCTTCATATTGAAGGTATGACTAAAGTTGCCTTACCATCGATCTCGAGTTTTTACTTAGTAGTTAGTACATAGACAACAATGTGGCAGTAAAGGTGACTGATGATTTGGTTTGCCCTGCAGTTTGATTTTATATTTAGAAGAGAATTCATCCGACCGAACCAAACAAAAAGTAACATGTGGTTCAAAAGTTTTATTTAAACCAGAGTTTTAAAACTCAACTCGAACCAACTTGTTTGACCAAGAATTGGTCTTGTAGACGTTTCGGTTTATTAATTGGATTTGGATTTAAACATGACCTGGAAATGATGTCATTGTAGACGTTTCAGTGCTTTTTTTTTTCCCCTGAAAAAGTTGTAACAAGTATGAGTATCTTATGTGCAGTATTTTAATTTTGGGCCACAGAGACGTACCATATCCTAATCTCGTATGCGTTGATCCCTGATATTCACTGAAGCTTATCCATTAATTTACAACAGCAGGTTATAAGAATTCATCTGGTTCAAGAGTGGTGAATGGTGATGTTACATGACTGTAATTTCCATGAATTTGTTCGCCTTAATAATTTTGTCTCGAACCCTGTTGAGTAGAGGAGTTCACAGTATAAGGATACTTTATTGGTTTGCTTCATTCTTAATTTTTAAACTTTCAGTTTTTAATATGTCAATGCATATTTTTGAAATACTATAATTTACTATTTGGTTCCCAATTAAGGAAGATTGAAAGATGATAAAGTAATAAATGTGTAAATAAGTAGTAATATACTTCATTTCAGACAAGTGTCATAATTTCAAAACTCCAAAAATGAGGTATAACTTGTATCTTCGTTTCAAATTTCAATCAATAATCAAGTTAATTTACAATGTTACAAGAATACAAAATCCCTGACAGACAAGTCTGACAAAAAAAAAGTGACTTACATTACATAAGCACATGAAGCTAAAATAGACAACCGTATACGTATTGTGTAGAAAGAAAACACAAACGGCAATATCCAAGTAGTAACGTGTGGTCTTGACGATTGCCACAAATATATAGCAGCAAGAGAATATACATAGCAAAAAAAGAATATCAGTTCCAATTCCACATGCTACAAAATTAGGGTTATGTGCATGAAGAGAGCAAGGAAGAGTGTCTTTATCAACATGTGAGTCCCATCACGTAAAGAAGAGCTGCCACTTAGCTCTCCGGCGTCCACAAACTCACTTCTGCCCCTACCAGCTGATGCAGATACATTAACCGGCAATGAACCTATATTAATGGATTTAAATTGAAAAAAATATATTTGAGTATGATGTAGCCTAAAACACATACAATGCAACACAACCCTAATGAAGCAGCGCTGGCCCAATGGTGAGTAAGACCTAAAACAAATTGAGAGATATTTTTTTACTTCAAATTAGAGAGCTATATGTCACACCTTGCTAATATATGTAGCTTTATAAAAACTAATAACGAATAACTTTTTGGTGGTGAGACTAAAGCTTGAGCTTTAGTAGTCTTATCTTGGAACGGTTATGTAAAAAAGACTTTTCATAAGTAAAAGGAATCGTTATTTACACATGCTGTTCGCTATGTGCCTTCAGTGTAGTGTAGGTGAAACTTACAATCATAGTTAGCCCATCCAATGCGTTGACCAGCAAGATCATAGACAAAAATTTTGTCTTTTAATACGAGGTCTGCCGCAAAAGAGTGCAATGTTGTCAGTATCATAATCTTGAAGAAAAACATAACATGATAGTTATCGGATAACAATAATTTACACACAAGAACCATATTTTTTATAATTGATATTCTGGAAGATTAAGAACATGCAGTTATTAGTTCTAGTGTTTAAGCCCCAACAGCAGCAAGAATGTAAGGATTACTATTTGATTCTATACTATTTGTTGGCATATATAAAAAATTAATCAACATAAGGATTTTCTTTCTAAATATAAGCTTTAAGATCCAACAATTGTTACTTGAACTTCAATCACATGAAAAACTTGTTTTTATGTATCCTTGATATATCACCATAAAATAGCACGGATATAGGACTAAAGTTTCCAAACTAGCAGCATACCTCCTAGAATAGTTATACTTTGACCCGAAATTTTCTGAAAGCCAATACACCACACTGATCCCTCACCCTGCAACACACGGGTTAATGTCCTTGTACAAGTGAGATAACATGCACAATAGACAAATTAGAGAAGGTGTAATAATAAGATGCATAGAAAAAATAAAGGCAGATATTTAGTCGAAGCAGCAGCCAAAAATGTCCAGAATAGATAACCAGAGTTGCTTGGAGATCTGTACTAAACTTTCCCAATGATAAAAGTTCATTTTTAGAAATGACAATTAGAAGAGATGTAAGGGAGATGGAAAGGCATTGAAAATGATAAAATTTTAAAATTATAATATAAGGGAGATGGAAAGGCATTGAGAATGATAAAATTTTAAAATTATAATAAAACTACAAAAGGAACTTTTACAGCAGTTGCTACTGCAGGATAATTTTGCTACACCACAACAAATTATTAGATATCTAGATAATGTAAAATGAATAAAAGGAAACTAAAGCTTGAATACTCACAATAAAATTCTGCTGCATAAGGTAATCCTGTGGTCGTAAAACCAGAGATGCACCACCAGCGAAGTTCAGACTTACTTGTGGAAAAATGTCAACATTGCTAAAAACAGAATAGCCAGAAAGAGATAGATAAAGAGTGTCAAAATCTTCTATTTTTAGAATCCAAACATGAATAGAATAATGTCAGAAATCAACAAAATATGTATGAAGAGTTCAACTTAACCTGGAGGTGGTTATTAAGTAACACTGATTTCCCCTGGAAAGAACACTGCGTACAGATTGAGGAATAACAGCTGTAATCTGCGTCAACAATAATTTTGCTGTTAATTATTGATAAATTTCCTAAAAAGGAAAATAACATCACTATTGCTAATCACACATTAAGAATCAAGGCATTATCTATTATTGATCAATTAGATAAAAAGAAATTACCTAACAGAACTCACCGCAATGACAAAGGGATTGTAAGCCTCTTCTGCAAGGTATGCCAAAGTTGTTCCGGAATCAACAATGGTACCTCTGTTGTTTGATGTAGCAAAAACTGCAGGGGCAATCGGCACAATTTGGCCATTAACAGAGATGCTCTGCAGATTTAAATTGTAATGTGGCCTGAAATATTTCCCAAGGAAGCAATTAGTCTAACCATTTTTCACAAAGAATATTCTTCAAAGCCATTTCAATACAAATAAGTTTATTAATATATTTGGACTTTAAAATTCTTATTCAACTTCTATATAATATGTAAGTAAGCAAGCAATAATGAATGCAAATTTTTGGTAAAAATAAAAATCAGTAACCATGATAGAGTTCTAAAATCCAAAATTGTGCCTGAATTTATCTATAAATTCCTAGTGAAAAAATAAAAAGCACTTCATGTACAAAAGGATACCTATTAAGCAGTGGAAGGAAGGTTACGATGTTTAGTTGTCAAGCTATTCAAGGCTTAAAATCAATAAACTAAGTTTTGCTGACTTGAGGTAAAGATCACGCTTTATACAAATAGAAATCAATTTAAGAGTATCAAAAGCTTAAACAAAAAGTAAATGACTGATTCGAGATGGAAAATGTTCTCTTTCTGGGTATTAATGACTGATTTCAATGGCTTTGAGGCTTAACCATTTGCACAATATAAAATAAATAGAACCACTTGACCAACCAGTAATCCCTGAATGAAAATGCTTTGACCTTACACAAGGCACCTTTCCAAGAGCAGGCACCCAAGTACATTGCAAATATTGAAAACACTACTGCATTCATCCCATAGTTCTATAGATGTTAATTGGTACAGTGACAAACCACCAAAGTGCCAAATAATCTTCAGGTGAACAGTTTCACAATCATATTCCTAACTGGTATGCTAGATATTATAAAATGATTTTATTTATTCATCTTATTAGGCTCCTGAGAACTAAGACAAGAAGCACCATCAACTTATCAACTTGCTTTTTCCATCTCATACAAAAGATCAACAGAACTCAACACTTGACAAAAAAATTTGATCTTCAACTCAAAGAGATAATCTAAAGTATAAATATCATATTAAAATTTCACTGAATCCATTAAGCAGCACTTAAAATTTCAGCAGACGAAACAGCATGTATATAGCACACAACAAAACCACAAATAAATAATTGATATAAAGAAATTGAAATGAAGCATATACTCTAACAAATGAACGTACTGTGATGGAACAAGTGGACTATAAACTATGTTTGGCTCCACAATTTCACCAAGAACCAATACACCCCCACCACTATTATCTCCTTTCAGGCAATGGGAGAACACTCTTGGTGCTATTCCTTGCGACGAGAGTTGCGAAATGACAGACATGCCTTGTTGCCCAAATCCAAATATCCCATCAACTGCTCTCTCAGACTTTGTTAAGTCCCCAGTCTGCAGGATGCTACAACTGTTCCACAGCACAAAATTATAAGGCAATGCTTTCCAATTTTAAACTAACAAATACATGGGAATGCTATTTTGAACCATTTCAGACTCACAATACAACAACAACAACAACAACAAAAGCCTTATCCTACATGATGAGGTTGGTTATTTCAAGCTCATGATAGCTCACCCAAAAACTACAGATGCCGAAGAATTTGTTGTCAAGGTTCCCTCAAAAATACTAGCAAAATGCATCAAGTCTGAGACATAATAGCCCGATGTCCCACTACCATCTCCATACTGAAATGTGTAAGTGCACTGGTTGTTCCGACCGGAACAGCTTGCATCCGAGGTCTGTACTCCACTCCTGCACCTTCGGTCCGAACAAGAGATCAACGAAGATGTTGACGAACTCCCAGGGTCAAAGTAATTGAGCTGAATCTGCAACCAAATCCAACAATGATGATACTCAATTAGTATTCACAAATCCCAAAAGTACATTTATCATATTGTCATACAAACTGAGTACTGAATTAACTACAACTAACTAATAAATAAGGAACAGGGAAATTAAATTTACTTGGAGCCCACTTGTCTGAGGACAACCGTTGCAGGACCCACAACTAACCCAGAGAACATTACTGCCAGTGTCAATCTGCACATAAAATTCTCTTGGAGGAGTACCCAATTTCACCTTTGTATAGTAAAGCCTGTGGAAAAATTCAGAAATTTTAATATATAATTTTTTTCCCAAATAATAAAACATTGAATTGAGAGCAAAAAAACATTAAACAAAACAACAAGGATTGGAATTGGAAAGGAGAGAAATTCAAAAACCATACATTCTTCTACCATTCGAATTTTATATTAAAAACATTTCAAAAAAAGAAGCTCAGAATTAAGAGCCAGACATGACGAAAATAACAAATTTGATGATACACACGAGAGCAATTGACCCAAAAAAGTAAAATTTAAAAAACGGGTTGATAGAATTACCCGACTTGTGAGGGATCGAAGGTGCCTTTGACAGGGAAATCTACAACGTAGTTCGTAGACTGCAACATTCTCCGATGTCTGAGGCTGTCCCTCGCTCTGAGCTCACTCAATTCCACCCCATCATTCGAAGGAAACGCTCTTTCCAGGTTCAGGGTCACCGGAGACCCGACAACCGCCGACAGAACAACGGCGGCGAAGAGAAAAGCGGCGGCCACCGTTTCCATTTTTGTGTCGGTTGGAAAGAGTGGAAGAAGAAGAAGATGAAGAAGAAGAAGAAGAAGAAGGGAAAGCGAAGCGGAATTGAGACAGTGACAGTGACGCTAATGGAATATGAGAACAAAAAGCAACGCGGCGCAGAAATTTGTGGTGTTGCTGTTGCTGTACTTCATGATCGTGATTCTAGAGAGAGAAAGAGAGCTAGAGAGAGAGAGAGAGACCTCAACGAAACCTGCTGGTTGCAAATTTCTTTGACAAACACAATAATAAGGGATTAAGTAAAGGTTACTACGTAGTATTATTTTACTGTAATGCCTCATACATCTTTTATACTTCAGGTTCGTTATTCCCAGTCAACCAAAAAAATAAAAGTTCGTTATTCGAGCATCTAATCTAATAATATAGAATTTATAAATATTTTTTTTTGTTCGGTATCACATTGCATTGAATCAGAAGTTTTGACGGTTCGAAGGAAATACACATGTCAATAATACAGAAGTTCGTATCACACATATTACAATTTCATGCTTCATAAAACTAAATATTGGTTCTATAATATTAATTACAACAATTAATTAGTGTAAATTTTGCCCTAATTAATTGTTCATAATTATTCAAAATTTGAATTTTACAATTTCTTATAGCCAGCTAAAAAACGTAAACTTAATTTAAAGCAATTAAGGCAATTTGTCTGCCAACAAATGCATTTATACTAATTTACTAGTGGGACAAAGTTTAATTATATGAAATGCTTAAAATGATTTTTTTTAATGATTGTCAAAGTAAATTTTTAAATTTAATTAAAAATAATACTAAAAACACATAAAAAAAGATGCATTTACATTTTATCTTTATTTTCAATCAAAATAACAAATTCAAAGAATTTAATTAGACTGTGGTATATATTGATTAGGT
>PYAF01006307.1:839957-851667 GCA_007407185.1 Glycine tomentella | reverse complement strand
GAAATTTCATGATGATAATCAAAATAATTTAATTATAAGACAAAATTTAATATGTTACTAATTTTAGGCGCCATCAATACTTATTGGAATTATACATAATTTATTTCCATCACAATTAATTACATTCATTAAATCATATGATAAGTATTTTAAAATTTAAGTTTTTATTATTGTGATGGAAATCAAAGCCGTGTTACACGTTATAAATTCAGCAGGTTTTAAAAATAAGATTTTATTTCATTTTTATGTTATTAAAGCAAATTGAAGAGTTAATCAAAATAATTTGATTATAAGATAAAATTTTATATGTTGCTAATTTTAGGCGTCATCAATACTTGATTGGAAATGTACGTACTTGATTTCCATCATAATCAATTACATTCATTAAATCATATGATGTTTAATATTTAAATTTTTATTATTGTGATCGAAATCAAAGCCGTCTTACACGTTTTAAAAATAGTATTTTATTTCATTTTTATTGGACTAAAATATAATTTTCATTTTTTTATTTTTTAAATTCATAATTTTAGTTTTCCTATTTTTTAATCAAGACATTTTATTTTTCACTTTTAAAAATCACAATTTTAGTCTCCATATTCTTTAATTGTGAGTTGTGATATTTTTGTCCACCACTTTAAAAAAATTATGATTTTAATTCCCTTGATGAATTTAAGACTTATTGACTGTGTACATTTTTAATAAATTAAGCTTGTTAATAATTAAATAGTTTTAAATGTTAGTCAATATTTATACATACAGTACATATATTAATGTTTAAAATTGATCATAAGAGTTAAAATTATTTTTTAAAAATGGTGAATGAAATATCTCATTTAAAAAATAAAAGACTAAAATTATGAACTTTTTAAAAACAATGAAATATTTCAATTAAAAAATAAGAAGACTAAAGGCATAATTAAATTTAAGATAATAAGAAGACAAAAATTACAGTTTAGTCTTTTTATTATTCTAATGGAAATCAAATGGAAGAGGTGACGATAAATTATTATTTAATTCAATGATTTTGTTTTACATATTTGCAGGAAAAAAAATACAATTGGAATTCTATATAAATGATTGTGATGGTATTTTTTTAAATTTTTACTTGGTTTTCTTTTTCTTTTATAACATTTTCTATAGCAAAAAAAAATTTAAAAATTGGAGTGTCATGCGGGCGTGGAAATAAAATTGGTGTGACAGAAAGTAACTTATATACATCTTTCAATCCAAGCTTTAAGAGGGGATAAAATTCATGCGTACAAATGATAGAAAATATTTAAAGTTTTTTTTATATTTTAGATGAAGAGAAAAGCTTTTAGGTATCTGTTGTGTTAACTAAAAAGAGAATTTTATTATCCATAATTGTTTTGTTGTATCTAGTTTTAGCATGGCTTAGATAAAATTATCTTAATAGAAGATACATAGATTAATTTAAAATTTTTGGGTATAGGAGGAAAATATATGATTTAAATATTTTTTTATTAAAACTGATTTGCTACTTTATTTCTCAAAAAAGATTAATCATTTATAAATATAAGAAATTAAAAAAGTCCTTAATAATTACATGATTTTAAATTAAGTTACCAAAACCTGCAACGGAAACACACAGTTACAAAGTAAGCAGCATAAATATTTAAGAAGATTGGGTATGCTGCATAGAATAACACGTACCAAGCATTCGAAATTACTCGCTTATAATTGTAAGATTTTTTCCCTTCCTTCCATAAAAGTAATGGTCGTATTAAATTTGTTAAGTATTTATATTATTATTTTAAAGTTATTTTTTTATTTTACTTTATCCACTTATTTATTTTTTATTAATATTTAAAAAAGAAAAATTAAATAGAGATATATGAAAATAATAATTAATATATTTAAAAAATAAAAAAGTAACTTTATAAAAACAGATAAATAAATTTTTTAAAATGATTTTATAATTTAGGAGAGGACAACACTACCATTTGACGGCAAAAGAACCTAAATAATACAATTTTAATAAAAAAATTATCAATTTGGGACTGTTTGCAAACTAATTACCAATATGGGACAGTGGGTCACGCCCAAAATTAGGCATGACAGTCACGCCCAGATTCAGGCGTGACCAGGGGGGTCATGCCCAATTTTGGGTGCATTCCACCACAGGGTAACACATGTCATGCACAGATAGAACGATGCGTATATAAACTTCAAACGATCATAAATTTTGACTGTAATGTTCGATTGAGGCGTAGTTTGTGTCAAAACGCTCGAAATTGAGAGGAGAAGTCCTGGGCAAATTCCCAAAGGGGATTTGGTCAAAAAAATTATGGATATATTGAGGCGTTGAAAGATATATTGAACATTATGACCGTCTAAATACTTGATACGTGTGGTTCTGTTTACCCTTTGGGAATTTTCCCAAGACTTCTCCTTTCAATTTCGAGCGTTTTGATAGAAATTATGCCTCAATCGGACATTCCAGTCAAAAGTTATGACCGTCCGAAATTTATATACGCATCGCTCCATATGTGCATGACACGTGTCATCCTGTAGGGGAACGCGCCCAAAATTAGGCATGACCCCCCTCCCCAATTTTAAACGTGACCCACTGCTCCAAATTGATAATTAGTTTACAAACAATCTCAAATTAATAATTTTTTTTAAAAATTATATTATTTAGATTCTTTTGTCATCAATTCTCCAGATTTTTTATTAAAGCTGGTCAGGTGATGTTTACGGACTTGTCTTTTCCATTTTCTGGTGTTTTCTTATTTCTCCTTCATTTGCAAAAGGTAAAATACATGCTCAGATAACAACGGAACTGAACATGATGATAAACATAACAATGAAACTAATTAATCAATGTCATATATGACAGCAGCTTTGAATTAATACTGAGCCAGTGCCTTGTGTGTACTAGTTAAATGCATTGCACAGGAAAAAACAAACATTATTAACATGGTCTCGTTGGCAAGGAGGTCTTTGGTAGTGCATATCTTTTTTAATTTTCTAACAGCATGGTCATCAAATGCAATACTTTCTTTTCCAAAATACAAGCCAATTCATTTTCTCCCTAATTTAGTGTGCAATTACAACTTGGAAAGGATATCCTTCGTGTTCAACTTGGATCGGGAGACCGATTTCAGAGAAAAATTCCAACTTGCAGCTTCGAAGTGAAATTCTGTGTACAACTTGATTTGAGAGAGAAGATTAATAGGAAAGGTGCAATTTTTTTACCAAATTCTTGCCTTCTTCCGCCTTCTATCTGCTCACTAAAAAAAAAGAATTTCTAACGAAATATTTTGTCGGACATGTTTAATTTAATTTTTTCTACGAGTTTAAGTTAGCGATAAATATTACCGACAGAATATTTCCATTAAAAATATTTGAATTATATGTCAAACTCTTTATTTTGAATTTTTAAACTCTTTACTTTGTACTTATTGCATCATGTTTTCCACTTTTATTGGTTTTTTAATATCTTTTATAAAATAATAAAATTTATTTTAAGATGTAAAATGATTTTATAAATTAAATATTTTAAACTAATTTTATTTTTTTTATATAAAATTACTTTAAATGAATTTCTTCACATTAGTAACAAATTCAAAGATAGGTAACTAAATGACTGACAAGTAAATAAAGGTTTTTTCTCATAACGTGTTAAGAAGTAAAAAATAAAAAAAATATTTGAAAAAAGTATTTCATATAGAAAAAATAAAAAATTATTTAATATTTATTTTGTATGGTAATTTTAATATTTAATATCATATATGTAATAATTTTACATAATGTATTATTGAAAATATAATAAACAATTTGTTAAATAAATACTATATATTTTCTGTAAAAAAAATATATTATTAAATAGTTTAACCAATATTTGCATGTTTTCCACTTTTATTAATATTTTTAATATTTTTTATAAAATAATCAAATCTATCTCAAAATTTGATCATGATTTTCTAAATTAAATATTTTAATTTAATTTTATTTTATAAAATAACTTTAAATTAATTTTTTCACACTAGAAATGAATCCAAAAAATAGCGTGTATTTATTTCTTTCGTAAATCAAATGGCGTGTTAAGGAGTAAAGGGAAACTCGAAAGACGTATTACTTAGCAGCGAGTACGGGACTCACTTTAATAAATAAAACAAAGGAACTTCTTACTCTTCAATTAAGTGGATGACTCCTGTTATAAACCGTAAAATTAACCTATATTAAGAGTGACTTGAACTTACACTTGATGTTATAATCTTTTTTTCTTATACCCATTTTTTTTTAAAAAAAATATTATATATATTTTTTATCTGATATAATTCTATTCAAGTCATATTCAAAATCTCAAATTAGATAGAACAGTAATGGATCACAAAATTCTCCTTTTATAACACATACCGATAGATCATATTGGTTATTGATGTGTATAATCTTTTTTTTCTTCATCTAAAATTAAAAAAAAATAGATATTTTTCACGTGCGTACATAAAACTTTGATACCAAGTAAATCTCCTCCTCTTATAGCTTGGACCGGAAAATGTAGATAAATTGCTTCCGATTAACATCCATGATTCACTTTTGATCAAATTTTCATGTTACCATACATGAAAAACAACTAAAAGTTATTTTTGGGATTCATGTTTGAATGGTATGGATCTCAATCCAAACACACGATAAATATTTGCTCAATAATAATGGATTTTTTTTTTATGTATCCAAGCTTAATCATTAAGTCATCTTAATTTTCCAAGTTGACGCAAATATGCAGGTAAATTGCTTTTACTTATGCTTTGACACTAGTATATCATGAACTAATTAAAATAATTGGCCTTTAACTTGTTCAAAAGTACAATTGCTTTACAATTGCTAGGCCACAATTATTTATCTTTTCAAAGATAGTGCTAAAAGTTTAAACAGTTGCTCTTGATTCAACCAACTTAGTTGCCACCTCGCTTTTTTGAAACGTAAGATAATGTAATTAATGTTTATTATTTTAAGTTGTTTTGGTAATAAAAAGTAAAAAAAATTAATGTGTGAATAAATAAATGATTATATTTTTAGATTTATTGTGTCAATTAATTGGATATTCAAGTTATATTTTTTTTTGTGAACTATAACGATGATAAATTTATCTTCAATTATATCCAGAAATGAAATTAGTGGAAGATATATAGTTCACAAGTTTTTCTTTTTTCTTTTTTTGAAGCAGTTCACAAGTTAAATTAAACACCAGTTGATCGGTATAAAAATAATTGTCCACTTATTATTACCTTCATTTTAAAAAACTTTTCATATCGATAAAGTATACATTTTCAGGTGAATAACTCCAAGGCTAACTTCAAAGAGATATAATTTCAAATGAGATATAATTTTTAGTTAATTAATTTAATTATATAAATTTAACATAGTTAAATTAATTAAAAGAATGGATAAATATTACAGTAAAGTGAATAAACTAAATTATAAATAAATAAGTAATCATTAATCTATATTATCTTATCTGTCTAGATAGGACAATGCTTTTTGGATATATACATGTTATAAAGATTTGAATGGATTCCCTTACAATGATTATTTGAATTCTTATCCAAGAAACTAGAAAAGGAAAAAAAATATTATTTGAATTCTTTATAACTAAAGTACCGATTGATGTGCAATCCACCTCTCAAAGTTTTTTGTTAGGGTTTTTGTCTTGTTTTTTCTTTTGAAAAACAAAATGATTTCACGACGGATATTATAAATAATGCATGGAATTTTGTTGATGATCTAGTTTATTGTAAAGACTCAAATCCTGTTTTTCTTTAATTATATATATTTTTTATTTACAAGACTCAAACTAAAGATTTTGCTTAAGATATTTAAGTCTAATATCATTTAGATAAATGATATATTGGTTTCCGATTTTGTTTATTGTAAAGACTTGTGCTATATTGTAATTAAAAAGAAAAAATATGTCAAATATTTTTCAACAAATATGTAAAATAAAATCAGAAATATAATAAAATGAGATAGAAATAATATTATAAAAACTAATTAGAATGCAAAATAATTTATTCTATTATTTAATTATAAAATGGTATTTGGAAATTTACAAATTGGCCCTCAAACTAAAGTTTTTAATTGGGTTCTTGGTCATGTAATTTGTTTAATCGAGTTCCTTAAATTATCATTTTCTGATGGTTTTAAGTTGCTATAATCTAATTGCAGGTCATACTTTTTTACTTGAGGTACATGGTTAAAAGTATTTTAGTTTAGAGTTTACTTAAAAAAATTCAAATAATTCAAGAACTTACAGAATAATTTAATTATATATAAAAAATATTAATTAAGATGAGATTATTAATTTTGTAATAATTATTCTAAAATATATATTTATAATAATTTGTCATATATATGATAATTTTAATTGTTGATAACATACAAATGTTTATTATAAGATAAGATAAGGTTATATAAAAGTTAAATTTTAATTATTCATGCTTAATTTTCAGTTGAAAGACCTCCACATGGCTATTGAATAAAAATCTATTTTATATTTCTTAGTTCATACAAAATATGTATATAAATATATGTTGGTTCAACCTAATGTTAAACCAACATACTCACGAATGGTTTAGATCGATATGGTAAAATAGGTGAGTTGTGATTAAAGAGTCAGCGAATTAGAAAAAATATAATATACTTTTTTTTTATATATTGTATTAAGTGATTTTGTAAAATTAAATAATAAATTAGGTGATTTCTAAAATTATATACTAAGAATAAAATAATTTTAAATTTTATCATCGATTATAATTATAATCAATGTAAAAAAATGATTTTTCTATTTTAGTTGTAACAAATTTTGTTACTCCTGTTATCAGAATATATATATATATATATATATATATATATATATATATATATATATATCTTTAGCTGATAATTTTTTTATGTATATTATATTATGATACATTGGACTCGATACTCAAAAGAAAGAAAATTAAATGACTTAAAGATTTTATAAGATAGGTCTAAAATATAATAACATTATATACTTTTATTTGAACTTCTTAAAAATTAGATGATAACACATGTAGATTCAGTAAAAAAAAAAAAATGCAGATTATCATTCATTAGGTTTGTTATTTAATGTACGTCAAAACAACATTGTATCGAGGATATTTTGTATTCTACGTTCCACCAAAAAATATTTGGCATTCTACTATCTTGTTTAAAGAGATCAAACATATTTATTCTCTGATCAACGGCAGTATGGTTCATTTCCTTAGTTATTTTAAAATGAATCATATCTCATGAAAAATATATTTTTGGATAAAAATATATCAACATCAATGATTCTTTATAAGGCACCAGAAACCTCTATTTGATACACGTCTCTCAAGGTTGTGTTTTGGTTCATTTGAATATTTTAGACGCCAGAAACACATCATCCATGAACACTTTTTATTTTTGATTTTGCCAATATGCATGGACTTTTCTGTATTCCTATATATAACTCTGTTTCGCTTTGGACTTTTTGGTCATAAACGAGGGCTTTGTTTTATGAGAACATAATATCTTTAGTGAGTGGGGTCTATAGAAGGGATATCTTTGTAATTAACTTGCAAGACTCCGCCACTTTTCTATTTTCTTTCTTTTTTTCCCAGTAGTTTCCCTCCTATACTATTGTCCCATCCCATTCCCGAGTCAAAAAGTTAAAGAGCAAAACTTTATTTTGGTGGTTGGAAAAATATAAAATTTTATTTTGCTAGTTAGTTACTTAAAATATAAAATCATTAAGATTTTTTCTTTATATACTGTTTTTCATTATCAATTAATTATTATTTTGACGTGAGTTTTAAATAAGAGAATATAATGTATGCTCTAACAATGTAATATCACAAACCAATATACTCCAATAATTATCTTATAAATAATATTTCTGGTGGGTTGATTGGGTAAAATATTTTATACCGATAGTTAAAAAATTAAACTCTTAAATAATTATAAAAATCAACAATTTTATCACATAAGACAATTCATGATTGAAGATAGTGTAAAAACATCAATTATCAAATTAATTTTAAACATGTGAAGTCTGTGGTATTTATTTATTTGTTTTTGTTTGCATTGTTAACTTTAAAAGGTTTTTTATAACATTAGAACTTAAAAGATGATACATTTAACTCAATCAATCGAGATGAAACGATAGTCTTTTATCAAATTTATGTATTACTATTTAGAATATCTGCATATCTTTAAAATAAATTCGGTTCATATGAGACCATTTGGACTTAATTAACTAGATGCGATTTATCATTTTAAGTTTTTAACCATACACGTTAGCATGTTACATTCATCTCAGAAAGGAGGGCTGAAAAAAAAAGTTTACAAGAGAATAAATTGAGACAGAAATCTTTCTCAATAGCCAAAACAAAACTTTATTCTAGGATATAGCAGCCCTTGTCGATTTGCCGTAAAAAATAATTAATTGAAATAATATTTCAGCTATCTTTCTGTTGCTATGAAAATTGTTAAATAATTTGGGCCGGATCCTGGGACCTGTTTTCCTACTGCCGTTGATTATCAAAGCCCTTTGCTGGGCCTGGTTTTCTTGCTGCTACTGATAATTTAAAGGCATGTTTTAATAGTTTTTAATTTTTTAAAATTTTATTTAAAATATTTTTTTTTAAAATGCTAACTTCTAACCTTTTTTTTTAAGTTTGCTTCCCTTTTCATCTTTAATATATATATATATATATAATTTTTTGTTTACCTTTTTAAATAAATTAGTTTTATTATTTCTGTTATTTTACACTTTTTAGTCACTTTAATAATTAATTTGACTGAATATTTATAATTTAATAATTTAGCTTTTCAGGTAATTTTGTCAAAATTAACCTTAGACGGTCATTAAATTTTGGATAAATAGTCATATTCATCCTAAAAAATATGATGTTGTGACAAATGAATTTCCAAAAGATAGAAAATACAAATTTAGTTCCAAATGTGTAAAAAATATGAAAAATTAGTCCTAACATTAAATTTGTCAAAACCAAGTTGTCATTGAGATGTAATCTTCAAGGATCAATTTGACATAAGTTTCCGTTTTAGGATTAATTTGACATTAAATTGCAAAGTTTAGAAATCAATTTATTCTTAAAATATATGTAGAACTAATTTATTACGCTTTGGATAAAGAAAAGAGCTTAATGGGTTGGTTCTGCATTTATGGAAGATCTCAACATATTTGGTTGCATGGTTAATTTTTCTGATTAGAAATCTGCTGGACTAATTTTCCTAATTAGATGAGATATATGTTACAGATTTATTGACCATATATTTACAATAACCTTGGCTAAATAAATAAAAGAAATAAAGAAAGAGAAGTTTTAATTTATAAAATTTTGTCGCAAAAGCATTAGTGACAGAATTAGCGACGACTGGAGTCTGGCGCTGGTAGCGTGAGATTAAAGCTGATAGCATGACTGTGAAACATCCGCTTCTATTTCCTAATTTGTGACTGAAATTATTTTTTTTAAAAAAAAAACAGCTTTTCAAGAATTATAAAAGTTTACGCGTAAGTACCTAACATAATCCATAACGTCCATCCACACAAATACATAACATACAGTCCATTACAAATCCACAGTCTCATATATAAAAAGTCCATGATACAGATCTCAACATAGATCATCAAAAGCAGAGAATTACAACAGCTACATCTTCTAGTCTGACATCGTCCCTTTCACTGTTCCTCTGCTCGCCCAAATAATTTGGGGTCATCACAGGTGTCAACCACAAGACACAAATAAGGTAAGTCATGGTAAACAAAATTTAAATATAAACGGACATAATGCACGTAACTAGTTAAATAACCTACAGAGGATATATTATCACAATTATTATAAGTTAATCATCATTTACTCCACACATACATTAAATCATCTCTTTTCCACACATAACAAAAAAAAATGCATGCTCATCTGATTATATGATGCATGACTGAGATCTCAGTTTCACAACGTCTCAAAACTTGTGGCCACTGTCAGATAACCCCACCCTCCCTCAGTGGAATGAACGTATCCATGCGGTCAGGGTAGCCCAGTGGCGCGTAGGATTATCACCTCCACTCATGTGATCATCATGGTGGTGTGGTCCTCACTGTCTCAACTACCCCCTAGTTAAAACATATGGACTCAGTTTAGTTATCTGACACACCTCCTTAGGAGGTTTATCGTCTCATCGTCTCAATTCTTACCCCTCAGGGTATATGCACATGAAAATGCATAACTGATTCATTTTACATCTTGTACATTTTTCTTTTTCATCACAACTCAATATCATTATAGAGTCATCATAATATCATCACAGGGTCGTCACAAACTCAAGATCATCACATCTTAAAATCATTTCTCATCACCCATCATTTTCATCTCATTTTTCATTATTTATTTAATATCTCATAGGCATCACAAAGTCTTAAGAAATCCACACGGCCATCATCACTCCATTGTAACAAAATTTAGAAAGTTATATCTCTTTTAATTTACCTAGCTAAAATCTATATAAAATAAATACATAAAGAAAATAGGTTAGATAATAACATAACTTAAAAACACATAAAATATATGCTATCTACCACATAATCCATGAAAATAATCAACAACAAAATATTTAGTTAGAAACTAAGTAAGATTAAAGAAACATTACAAGATAAATTTAATTAAGGAACATATATACCAAAATAATTCATGATACATAATCCTACTCTTTTATCATTGGATAGACAATTATAAATAACCTTGGGTTGATTTATTTATCTCTTTATTAAGATCAATCTCATATCACCCTTCTTAATGATTTTTCCATGGCCTCCTAGTTCTTCAACTCATCTTAAATCATCCTAAGTAGTTTCCGTAAATATAACTAAATTTAGTTTATCAAAACTTCCCTCACCTTTGCTTTGGATATTAATCTTCCTTAAATTTCCTTGCTCCTCACACGTGAACCTCCCAAAGATGGGTTGTTGTGGCTTTTTGTTTGATAGTGTTTGAAAAGGATGTAGAAAGGTGGATCTTGGAATGCAAGTAGGACCTTGGAATGGCACGGCTGTCTTTGGTTTTGGTTTGGAAAATTTGTTTGAAAATGACAAAGCTTTGTTTACTTAATCATCCGTAGCTTTCTTTATATGCCCACTGGTCCCCCACTTTTATGTAGCTCTTAAGCTTGTGTCATTCTCACTAAAAAATCTATGACATTCTTACATATGTTAATCTTTAATTGGTTAGCCAATAACCTCCCTCCAAGCAAACTTCCAAGTACACAAAGCATTAACTCCTCCAAACTCTCAATTTTCACGTGTTCTCTCAATTGGAGTATCATCATCCGTAGCTTTTTCCTCTCCTTGGCATCCTTTGATTTTTCAAAGTCTTATGGAGAGCCAATTAGAATTAAGTTGGACTTTTCTACTATTGAATCAACCAATCAAAAGGAAATTAGACTTTTCTACCTTTTCTAGCACCTTTCCTTGGTTTATTATTATTTTTTTTTTATTCTCCTCCTATTGGTCAATACCCCTCCACGGTCTTGCTTCATTTTTAACACCAATATGCTCACTTTGTGGCTTCATCCGTGGATAGCTTCCAATTTGGTGGTTTTCTTTAGATTCCCATGCATTTATTATTTATTCTCTTTGTCACTTCAATTATTTACTTAAGCTTTACTTAGTTGCTTCCTATTG
>PYAF01006307.1:813221-839857 GCA_007407185.1 Glycine tomentella | reverse complement strand
TCCCATGCATTTATTATTTATTCTCTTTGTCACTTCAATTATTTACTTAAGCTTTACTTAGTTGCTTCCTATTGGTGACTTATTTGACTTAGTCTCCTTCTTGCTTTCTTATCTTCACGTGGTCCCTCCCATTTAAGGCTATCTTGATTTGCCATCTAACCGTAGCTTGTTGTGATAATGCCAAATAGTTTTGTTTTTTGCCTTTTACTTAAATGGCTTAGAATTCTAGTAATTTCTTTTCATTTAATTTCATTAAATGATTCTCATCCAATTTGATCTTTCTTTTCTTTTTGTGACCATACAGCCTTTTCTTGAATTCACCATTCCACTTTCTTGTTGGTTTAATTTATGAAATTACTAAATAAATAAATTTCTTTAGCCCAAAATTACGAAAAAACTCCTAGGGTTATTCTCATCCTTTTTATACAATTTTCTACCAATTTGATTAGCTTGAATTAAACCTTATCTCAGAATATGTTTCTAAAATCCTAAATACCTTACTGGTTAGTAAAATATAATTTCTAATCATTCTAAAGTATTACCTCAAAATATAAAAATTTTGGGGTGTTACAGTGACAATGGCGCTGATAGCGTGAGATTGGCGCTGGTAGCGTGAGATGGCAGCAGAAGGCCATTTCCCACTGGAATCTGACGCCAATAGCGCCAGAGTGGCGCCATCAGCGCCAGATGCTCTGGGAACTGGCGCCAGTAGCGCCAGAAGTGCCCCAGGGAGCCAATTTTCTCTGGAATGTGGCGTCGGTAGCGCTAGAGTGGCGCCATCAGCGCGGGACCTCTGGCAGGACCACTATAAAAAGCTTATTTACGCGATTTTTGGCCAAATCCCTCTCTTCTTCTTCCTCCCAGCTGCTTTCCCCCATTGTTGAAGGGCCAAGCTTCATACCGCCTTCATTATTTACCAAAACACTTCCCTTCAAACATGAAACTTGTAGGGAACCACCCTATGAGCTAGAATCTTTCATCACTCTTCCCTAAAAATCTTCAAATGGAGAGATCCCTTTCTCTAGGGAGCTTCACAAAACTCAAGCTCAGCGGGGAAAGAAGGCGATTCTCGGACACCCAAGATTGGAAAGGTTGTCCACTAGCCTTCCTTGTCATCTTAGAGGTAAGAAACTCGAGTTTTACCGTTTGATTTGTGAATTTGTCTTTGGGATGAATAGTGACCCTTTTGAGCTAGAGCTGAAATTAGGCTTGGATCCTTTAGAAAAGTATGTTTAGGGGGTTATTGTGATGAAGGATTAACTTTGATATGTTAGTTTCATGGACTTTGATTCTTGGCTCTGAGAAATGCATGTGTAAGTAGTTTGTTGGTCAATTGGTGATTGTTGAACATGCATGAGCCTTGTTACTGGTGCTATATGTGCTCAGGGAGCTATATAAACGATGTTTTTGTGTTGAAGAAGCCGTGTAGCCATATTGTTCATTGTTGAACTTTGGGCTTGTATAGCTTTGATTTGGTTAATTCTATAACCTTAAGATAGAGGACATAGAGGCTTATATGGAAAGGAATGATGCTTCATTTCATTGTGACGGTTGAGAACCGTGTTATCTGCTTATGCCTTGTGAGGTTGAATTGGTTTTGATTGTGCCTGTGTGCCTTTGTATAGGGCGTGACACCGAGGGTGTTAGTGGCATAGACCACCGTTCAGGGATTGAACCGCAGAGCACGGCTTTGCCAGGTAAGTTCTTGGTTTCTTGAAAGTGTTTCCCACTGCTGTGTTCCACCATACTCCGAGGAAGTGATTGTTGCATTCATGATGCATGTGCATTGAATTGGTTGTTACTTTCCTCATGATGATATGTATGCATGATTCTATGCCTTGTGTGGATGATTACCTGTTGAATAGATCTTCTGGCCAGTTAGATAGATATGAACCTCCCTAGGAGAAGAGCGTACCTCCTAGTTTGGTTTGCTCACGTAAAGGGTGATGATGATCCCTTAAGACCAAGAGATAGGTGGTCCCGTCGCGATTGAAGCCTATTCTCGGAGGTGCCATATACGTGCATCCATGCGTAAGGGGTAGCTCTCGATGGGATGACACGAGTGTGAGTTCCGGTCTCACATTGAGGACTGAGAGTCCTGATGCTGATGATGATGCATCTTTGGCGGCGTAGTTCCGCAGATATACATTAGAGCTAGATGATTGACTATGTATTTGTTGTGAGGGCCAGGTGGCCGGTTGATTGTGGTACCTTTGATGCTGTGTATGATGGAAGTGAGTCAGGGTGGAGGAGATGCCTCCAAGGACCCTAAGCTTACTGAGATGTGTATCTCACCCCGTGTGAGGATTATGTTTTGCAGGTGATTCATCTGACATAGATGATAGGTCTCAGGGCGGAAGGCCCTAGTAGAGATAGATTCTGCATAGCTGTTGGACAGGCTTTAGAGCTTGGTGGCTCAGTTGTTTATGATATTGTTTTGTACCTCTGCGAGGGAAGATGTGTGTATGCACACATGTTTTGGATATGTTTTGTACATGAACTTTATGTGGTTTGTATGCCCTCGTGTGAGGATGAGACTTTTGAGGTTGTAGTACGTGGTGCTTATTGTTTTGTATAACCACAGGTGTGGTCCTGAGAACTTGATGTATATGTACATGACTGGTTGAGTTATGTAATTTTATTCCTCCTGTTTTATCTGTTGGATATTGTTGTGATCTGCCTTTCTTTTGTTATCTGGATCGAAAGGGGCTAGTTATGCTTTGTGGTCTTTTGTACTATACATAATGAATCAGGAAATATGGTTTAAAAATGAAATCGCTTTCGCGGCTTTTTAATTAAAGTAATTATGTGCTTATCTGATCAAGTAATATGTTAATACACCGGATGCATACGGAGTGTTACAATATTTTTCTTAATTAGTATATTATTAACTCAGACAAATTAATCCTCCCATTTTGTTACATGATTTTCTTATTATCCACTTGAGTTGATGCATAAATGTTAGAATTCCAATTGGTCTTAACCGATATGGGTATATGGGTTAAGACAGAAAAAGTCCATAAAGCAAAAATAAATAGATTGTTATATACTCAAATTTTGTATATAACACTACTAGTAAAAATTAATATAATTTCATGCTAATTGATTCAAATAACAAACATGATTTGATATAAGCTTTGTGCCTACACCCAATCGAAGGGTGATCAACAATATGAATATCTACCTCATAATTATGGGCTTCATTCGCAAGATAATCAACAACCAAATTCATCTCGAGATAGACATGGTGAAGTCCCTATCCATAAGTTGACAAATTGAGGACACCAGGGCCCTGTAATAAGGGTGTTCAATTATTGTTTATAAACTAAACCACCAACTAGACGTCAGACTCAACGATTAATCTTCTGTAACCCGTATCCCAAGCTAAAGTCAGTGCTGAGTGAAATCCCTACAACTCGTTGGATATGACATCCAAGGTCCCTAAATTACGCATAAAGCCGTTATGGAATTAATACACCCGCACAAGAGGCCCTCAAACCACCTAACTACACAGACCCATCTGCATGTATTCGCTTTCACCCAGCCTTCCTGGGATTCCACATGCAGCTCGATCATGTTGACTACTCTTATGTATCAAAGTTTCTCCTCCAAGCAGACGACTTTTTTCCTCATGCATAACTTTATGCCCTTCAAAAGGAGTCTCGTTGAAAACCAAATCATTCTGAGCCTTCCACATACCAGACATGATAAAAGTGAACAACGTACACCATCTATCAACTCCTAATACGGTAGTATGACACGAGCTATTCTGATATAACTAGTCCTCCAAACCATCCTAAAAACGTGGTTATATAGGCTTGTGCGTAGGCTCAACCTAATAGGTTGAACAAGTTGACAATCGCGAAGCACATGAAGCCTCGTTTCATCATCATCATCACGCAAAGGGATTGTCTGTCATTCTCCCAAACTGGCGAAACACATTTGTCACTAGCCCATCATGGAGAATCTTCCAAATAAAATGTTGTTATCAAATGGCGAAACACATTTGAGGGTCTCTGATTCTTGAGACAACTTTTTTTTTTTCTTTTGTACCTTTGACTAGGCCCTTACTCTTGGTCGCCTCCCCCTGGCCATCAAACGTCTCATCATTCAATGACCGATATCGCAATCCTTGACCTTTAGGCATATTATTACGAATAACATGCTTACAATTAGCCACCACTCTTTTATCCGTTTTCTTAGCCGTTTTTCTTGAAATCATCTAAGACCCAAAATCTTGGGAGATATGATTGAGATTTTCCATTAGCGCATTAACTGGCGATTGATTGGCTACCTCTTTTACGTTGCTGACTTCATCCATATGCTATCCTTGGTACTCAAAGGTGTCATCGCTGTCTGACCTGCTTCCTCCGCTGACATGTTCCCTCCAGAAAATTCCCTACTACCCACCTTCTGGACTAGATGACCACTCTCACCCCCTATATTCACCATGCAAGCATGAGCCTTATGACCATACATCCCACAATGGAAGCAGATTTGGTGCATCCCCTCATATCCAAAGTATACGTACTTCCTCTAGCCTCAATCTCAGGCACAAGTTTCATATTTAGGTCCACTTCAATTCAAACTCGCGCAAATTTACCTCAAGAGTGTATTGAGGTAGTGTTATAAATTCACAGCACCGTACCTAACAGAGCCCCTGTCCGCCTAAGGAAAGCCTCGTGATAAAGCTCCATAGGCAGTGGGGAAATCTTACCCACACGACAACTTTCTTCACCGAATTTGCAGTCTCCAGAAATGCAGGTCTCCATTAATGGACTATCAGGTAATGGTCGACCACTATCCATGGCCCCTCCAGCAAAGCATGTTTGTAATCATCCACCACAGTGAGTTATATTAAATAAAAACCATCAGACATGTCAATGATACGTATTTTTCCCACACACGCTCGATTCCTCTGCAGCTTGTATTCAATCAATTTAAAGCCCATCCTCTTCCAAAGCACATGCACAACTAGGGAGCCTTTCCATGGTGCACACCATTAGGCAAACTCCTTATCAGGGATTTGCACTACTGGCAAAAGGTTAAAATTTACTGGGGTACCCTCTTTAGCTTCCTGCAACGTCTGTGGAACAGACTCATCCTCTAGAGATAGATGTTGAAAAGCTTTGCCTCCAAATTCCTCCAAATTTATCAGTGAGTCCATGTATGACTTATCATGGACGATTTTCACTCCTCCACCATCCTGTGGACCATCCTCTATAACCACCTCAGAGACTTTACGCTTAACCTTTTTCGTAGTTGGATCATCATTCGGTTGACTAGTGTTTGGCTCCAAAACCCTAGCAGAGCACTCCATACTTAATTTTGGTCATATATGTGGAATTGTATTATATATATATATATATATATATATATCATCCAAATCAAAAAAATTCTTTCACATTTGTTTAATTAAATTTAGTATTCACCTTACATTAGATGAAATTTGAATATTTATCATAATTCTAAATGAATTATCAACCATCATTATAAATAAAATATTGAGAGATCATCAATGCCACAAACTTGATTAGCATCATAAACCACCTGTCACATATCATAATCAGTGTACAAAAGTTTAATTAGTTTTCTTTGACTTATTAAAAAAATAGCTTTATTTAAAGAGTAAATTATATAAACCTCCTCTCAATTTTCAAAACCTACAAATATCCCCTCTAATTGTTCACTAAATGTTACACGGACCTCCCCTTACACACCGTCTAATTTTTGAAAGAATCCACATGCAAATCACATGAGTTTTAATAAAATTTGTTTCTAAAAATACCCACTCCTTCAACCTTAGGATTACTTCCTTTTAGCTTCTTCACCAAATCAACACTTTTTCTACCAATTATTTTCTACAATCCTTCATAAGCCACAAAAACCCATGACAACAATTAATTTTCTCCCTTTGTTAGTGCGAGAGCGCGCACACACACACGTGCCTTCCATCCTTAAGCCACAGACCTAAACTTTTCTTTTTCATTAGCTCAACAAACCCACACGACACCCTCACCATCCACATGGCCATATATCACCAACCCAATAAGCATTATTCTTGCTTTCTCCTCCAAGAAAACACAATGGCTAACAGTATAACAGGACTCAAAACAAGCACCATTCATTCCATACTCCAACAATTTAAGTAGATATAAAAACTTAAAAAATTCACTTCCAAAAAGAAAATACTAATTGACTAAAAGCCAAATAGAAAATGGACAAAATTAGTTGCAGCAGAGGAGTAGAAAAGGGGAACAATCAAGTGAACAAAAAAAATCACTTTTGTTGGTACATGCTTGTTTGAAAAGAGGAAAAGGCTTCATCCTAGCACGCATTTGTCTTTCACCTTCGCTGAATGCTCCGCGGCGACCTATGTAACATTAATGCCCATGCCCCGACATCAACTGTTACCCACCCTAACCCATATTCGCCGCACCCCCTCGATTTCGTACAGACTCGCTCGCATAACCCTCCATCATGCTTCAAACCCTCGATCCACCTAAACCTAGCTCAAATTTCATCGCTTGCTAAGGTCTTTCGATATATAGAGAGAGATAGTCTGATTTGAAAAGGAGGGTGCATATGGAATATAAAAAACACATAAATATATTTTAAGTTTTATAAATTTTATTATATTCTATTAAGTAAATGTGTAAATAAAGGAAATAAAAGTAATATATCGAAACAGAGGGAAGATGGTCCATGTAATTTCTTCAAATCACACAAGAGATTTATATAATTTACTCTTCTTTAAATCAGGAAAAATAAGACACTTCATAGTTTATACATCAGTGTTTCTCCATTTTTTTTGAATTTTTTAAAATAAAAACACAATAAAGATGATGACTTTTGAAGAACCATACAAAATGTCAAAATACTTCGAAAAAACGTGGGACACTTATGTTTTGAGAGTGGTAATATTATTTTGTTTTTTTTCTTCTCACGGATTGGCAGTAAAAAAAAAAACAGTTAATTAAGAGTAAATTAGAAATAATAAATATGTATTAATTTTTTTTTCATTTTAATTTTTAATTGGTTAATGGTTATAGCGCCCGTTTTAAGCAGGGTCCCTCCCTCACTCTCAAATTCCGTTAGTTTTTATTTTTCCTGGTAAAGTTCAAAAACCCTAACTCCGATTCACGCTCTCCGACTCTTAACAATTCAGATTCGTAACCGAAAATTGGATGGAGAGAAGTGTTGATTACAGTTGAGAGGAGGAATGCATGGAGGATTATCGGCGCGGAGGGTACCACGCGCTTCGAGTCGGCGACGCTTTCAACAATGGCCGCTACGTCGTGCAGTCCAAACTCGGTTTGGGGCCATTTTTCCACCGTCTGGCTCGCTTCGGACACTATCAATTCGGTGCCTCCATTTTTCCACACCTTTTTTTTTTCGTCTTCTCGCTCTCTGTATGCATTATTTGACTATTATGCATAGTTAATGTTTTTGTACTTCGGTCACTGGCTATGTTCGTTAATTCCTTGTTCCTTGAGAACTTCGTTGAGTTTAGTTTGTTCCCTGTTTTCATTTTCAGGTGATATTTTTCAAGTAATAGTTACGAAAATGTTACATTGTTTATCTTCCGTTTCATTGTTTTAGGTGCGCAGGGAAGGATGGGTGAGAACTGATAACAGATTTTACAAAACCTTCAACATAGGAAACAAAATGAAAATTATGTGACGCTTTTGTTTTTAGAGTTTAATTTCTATGCAGTCTCGGTGTGAAAAGTTTTACGTAGGTAGTTCTTTGTGAAACTCAACAAACTTATTGTATTTGACTAGTGGTGATTGGATGCCCTTACACTCTCACTGAATGGACACAAATTAACAAACCAAACATCCAGCATGTTTCACTTGTTACCGTTTTTAGATTTTAAACTTTGAAGTTTCTACTCTCTTAATGAAGGAGAAAGTTTTTCTTGTTTGCAGCGTTATGTAGCCCGTAAAATTCAGAAGAGTGCATAGCACTATACTGAAGCCGCAATGGATGAAATAAAGATTTTCAAACAAATAGCTGAGGGGGACCTGGATGATAAGAAATGTGTTGTGAAGCTTTTGGATCATTTTAAGCATTCGGGGCCTAATGGCCAGCATGTGTGTATGGTTTTTGAATTCCTGGGTGATAATCTTCTCACACTTATCAAATATAGTGACTATCGTGGGCTTCCTCTCCCCATGGTTAAAGAAATCTGTTTTCATATTCTGGTGGGCTTGGATTACTTGCATTGCGAGCTTTCTGTCATACATACTGATTTGAATCCAGAGAATGTGTTGCTTCTGTCACTGATAAATCCATCTAAAGATCCTAGGAAATCAGATGCTCTACCCATCCTTTCGAACACCAAGGATAAGGCTGCGTTCAATAATGGGACTAACCAAGACAATAAAATTTTGAATGGAAATCTGTTGAAGAACCAGAAAAAGAAAATATAGAGGAAGGCTAATGTAGCTCAAGGCTGTGTTGAGAAGGAAACTTCAGAGAAAGCTGAGGATTATAAAGGACTTGAGCAAGAAGATTGTGACAATGATATGACATCAAGTGTGGAATCTGTTGAGGATAAACAAAATAGTTTTTTGAGTAAAGATGAATCAAGTTCAATGAAGACTTTTGAGAAGGATGGGAACTTTCACAAGGAAGTCATGGTCACAGGAGGGGCAGCCATTCCATGAGAAAGAAGTTGCTGGCAGCTGTTGATCTTAGGTGCAAGGTGGTTGATTTTGGTAGTGCTTGTTGGACTTACAAACAATTCACAAATGATATTCAGACAAGGCAATATAGGTGTCCTGAGGTTCTTCTTGGATCCAAATATTCAACCCCAGCAGATTTACGGTCCTTTGCTTGCATTTGCTTCGAGCTTGCCACGGGTGATGTTCTTTTTTATCCTCACAGTGGTGACAACTATGCTAGAGATGAGGTAACCATAACGGCACATGTTTTGTACTTAAAAAGAAGCTATTTGGCTTATTTTGTGCTATCAAATATCACCACCATGCTTGCAACTATTATGAACTTGATTTCTATTGAGTGTTTTCTAAACAGATTAGAAGTTCTCTTATTCTTAACCTTTTGGTTCGGTTGCTAATACAATTCATTATTGTACCTTTTCATGCCCTCATTACATGCTGGTGAATGCAGAACAACATACTTCTACGGGCTTTAAGTAAATATCTTTTTTTTGAAAAAGAAAAAGGCAAATGGGAAATATATTATGTACCCTCATTATATTCTCAAATGGGAAAAAGGAAAAAGGCAAAAGGTAATTAAACAAGGCTTAATGAAGTGAGATATAGATTGATGGAAGGTGTGTTTTAGGATGGAATGGAGAAAAACTATAAGCTTGGTGGAGAGTTAGATCTGTTATTATCTCTATGTTCCAGACAGTTCCTTTTTAGTTCTTTCACCCTTCTTTTCTTTTGTCTTATTTCTCCTTTTTCTTTTCCTTTTTTCTTTCTTTAACTTCCTCGTATATATCATTGGGTTCATCTACCACCGACCCCAATTAACTTGGGTTAAAGGTGCTGTTCATAATATAATTTGCTGTTACACTGCTGGTTAGAATTCAGGCTTCATTGTTCTTCTCTGTTTGGTGCTAATTAATGAAAATTTTGAACAAATAATGGGGAAAAAATGATACATTGAAATCACTGGGGATTTAGGCCACTGTTGTTCTACATTGAAAATGTTGACATCTATTTTAGTGGAAAACCAAATATTTTTTACTCAACAAAAATCAAGCAGAGATAAATATATCTCAAAGCTTCCTATTCTCTTGGAAACAAATGTTACAAAATTTGAAAATAATACTGTCTACCTAAATTCGAACTTAAATCAGTGGATTGTTTTGATGAACTTTAAACGTTTGTTTTACAGGATCATCTGCCATTGATGATGGAGCTTCTTAGGAAGATGCCTCCCATCCCAAGGTATAAATGTTATGTGGTCTGCATGAAATTTTAAAGTTTGTCGGTATCATCAATTTTACATGTTTATATTCAAGAATCAACATTCAAATTTAAACTCCATTTCAAACTATTTCTATATCCTCATGCAGTGTACTCCATTTTTCTATCAATGAGGTTTTGTGCTTAAAATTGAAGAATAGGGTAATTTACTGTATTTCATTCTGAAAATTTGTCGATGTTGATATCTCATCCGTGTTCAACTGCAAAATTTGAATAAATATTTCCTTCAGATTGCACTAGGTGGTCGCTATTCTCCAGAATTTTTCAATAGACATGGTTGACTTGAGGCACATCAGGAATTTGCGATTTTGGCCGATGGATAAGGTGCTGATGGAAAAGTATAATTTCAGCGAGCAAGACACAAAGGACTTAATTGACTTCCTTGTCCCAATACTTGATTTTTTGTCCTAGAAAAGAGACCAACAGTTGCTCAGTGCCTTAGTCATCCATGGATGAGTGTAGGTCTTCGGATGCTTGGGCCCTCAATAACTACCGGGCAACCTGATGCCATCAACGAGGAGTTGTCTGAAAGGAGGAAGAGGGAAACGGCTGAGAAGGAGGCAGTGGAAATTGGTTTGAGGAATATAGCCATTAAAGGAACTTCTGAGCCTCTCAAAGACTCCCAACCAGTCATTCAAATAGATATAAATTGGCTTGTCTGGCGGTATAAGCAACCTGTTGTTTTAATGGATAAGTTTTGCTGGTCCTTGGAATTTGATATCTGTGGAAATGTTTCGTGGGAGATAGATAGATGGATTGATAGATTGATTAGATAGATTGATTGATTGATAGCTGGATAAATGGATGGATGGATAGATAGATTGATTAATTGATAGATAAATTGATTCATTCATTCATTCATTTTGGGGCATGTGGACCCTCAATTGTGGTGGCATATCCTATGGCCTTGTAGTAAAAAATGGTGGAGTGTTGGTAGTGGTGATCACATTGTTTTGTTGCAAAGTGGTTTCTATAGCAAAGGTCTGAACCTGTGAATGCATCACATCTTCGCCTATTGCACTTATAATTATGTTGCTTGGCTGACCTACAACTGTGATAACTTCGTTGTTTATCCCAGTAGATGAGACTGGTTGGTTTTGTTCATTATTATTGTTATTATTCGAACTATTCGTAGTGTTATTATTGTTGTTGTTATTATTGTTACAGTTTCTATGATTATTTTTTGAAGTTGTCATCTATTACTTCTTAATAGCATAAACCTCCATTAAGAGTTCTTAAAATCGAAAGTTTTGGCAACTAGTTCCATCGAGTGTGCCAATTTGTTAACTGGGAAGATCGTCAAAGGGTTTTCAAAAATAGTTTTTATTTCTAAGATATTGTTTTTCACTAATGATTCTATTAATAAATAAATGCTTAAGAATGATACATAGAATTCATATTTGATTATAAGTTCTTTTCAGTCGAACAAACAACTATAATTTTCAATTGAAGAGAATTATCTATAAATTTATGAAGATATTAATGATGATTTCAATAATAATATTTTAAATGATAATTCTTTTTATATAGAATGGTTGATAGATCACTTTTATAAGTAATGATTTTCAATAGTAATGGTAATTGTGATGAGGTTTATAATAGTTCATAATAGTTCTATAACACTATTGTCCATAATTTAGATAAGAATAAGCAAAGGTTGCATAAAAGCAAAGTTAAGAGAAGAAATGAAGAATGAAAAGAGTAAATAGTCTAGAGAAATGCAAAAAAGTAAACAAAATGAAAATTCATTAAAAGTGAGTGAATACATATATTGTGACCTAGTGCAATGTTGTTGATGTTTGAGGATTTGAGTGACATTAATTTAATCCACCAAAAATGATTGTCAGGAGTCTTTATTTATAGACTACTACTAATCAATTGAATTCTATAATTTCAACATGTATGCAATAAATTTTTAATTACTTAGATATAATGACATCTAATTTCTTCGTGTAATCCTTTTCATCAACCACTGCCAATTGCTATTTTGAATTTAAATTTTTCATTCTTACAGCTCTTTTCTTCCACGTGCTTAATTTGCTCATTGAAATTTATTATTTCGATAATCATTTCAAGATCCTTGACTCATGCAAAGTATTTTAGCCTTGTTATATTTCTTGCCACCGAAAAGATACACATCGAAATTCATCTAAGTTCTTGCACTTAGAAATTTTTTTATAACAAAGATAACAGATTTCTCATAGATATGTGAATACCAACTCAATCTTAGAAAATTCTCTATCTGCTAACTTAACTTGTCAAAAGAAGGGAAAATCCAGATGTCAGATGCCAACCTCAGTACCCCTTCTCTGTTTAATCAAGAACTCCCATCATGTAAATTCTTCAACAAGAGGCTGATAGAAAAGTTTGTATGCCTCCATAACTTCAAGATACCACATAGCCTCTCGGTTAGGAGACGATGAAAGATCAACAATCTTATGAACCTGATTATCACTTCAAAATTTCAAATTAAACTATTTTGCCCCACAATCATTTCATTATTTCCACTAGCGACTAGTGAGAGCAATATTATGATGCGTTCTATTATTGCATTTGCATTTAACATTGGAAGTTTAGGTGCCTTCAAGCATCATATGTTTTTGATGTTAGTCTCCAGTCAAAATTGAAATTTCACTTCAGTAATTCGTTTTGGCCTTTAATACCGACCTTTACTGCATGAGCCACTAACGTAAACTCCAATTTTAATTAGAGAATAACACAAAAAAACACTCATGATATTGCCCCTAACTTTTGAATTTTGTCCTATTCTTTATTGGTGAGACCAGCATTAGATTTCACACAATAATAAAGGGTGATAAAAGGAGTGTCAAAAGAGTGTTGTCTAGCATTTTCTCTTTCTAGCAATGTTCCAATAAAAGAAAGAAAACCAGTTCCTTTTCATGAAAAATTTAGTGTGTTTCAGGTCACAAAATATAGGCTAAGCAAACCTTAGGAAGAACAAATTCAGCTTCTTTCATGTAAGTTTGGAAAATTGTTGCACCCTTTTCAAAAGTACGTTTAGAATAAAAGATAGAGTGTATGTTTGGTTTAGTGTTGGGAAATTGATTTTGGATACATTTTCACATGTTTGGTTTCGCATTGGAGAAGAATTCAGAATTGATTCTGGGTTGAAACAACTTTGAGTAGCTTCTGTGTTGGATCCAAAATTTTGTACTGAATTTTACTCCTAACTTAATTTTATAATAAAACATCTAAACATAAACCACATCATTTCAAAATCAATTTTCACCAAAACCAATTTTGTTAATGTCCATCCAAACACACAGAAAGAGTTTCCTTCAAAAGTACATTCAACACCCAAATGTAAATTCAGAACAGTTATCCAAACACAACCAAACACAACCAGTCGAAAAACTACCGTAGGCATGTAGCCGTGGTGTTCCCTATACCAGTAAACCAGACACCTAATAAATATTTCTTCCCACTACATATATCCACCTAACCTGAGTGCATATAGCCATATACAAATGCTCATCTTGATAGACAGAAATTGAAAATCAGATTTTATACATTTACTTGAACATCACCAAAAACAAACTCCATTACTTTGTGTGAGAGAAAATCTATGCAAGTATGAATGCTAATTTTGAGATTAATTCATTTATTTTAGAAGTGCCTCTAACTCAGAATGATAAAAATGTGTACAATACCTTGATCATGGAAAGCTTCCCCGGACGTGCAGCGTACCCTCCAACCACCATTACATACATCCCTGACAAAGTAAATAAATCTATTATACACAAATACAATACATGTATCAGATATGACACATATCCGATAAGGCAGTACTGTATGATTACAATAACAACAACAAAGGTGAGGTCCGCTGCATGAATCACACGACGTCATTCAATACAGTTGCAATACCATGTGATTATTCTAAAAAGTTATATAGAATACAATTCGTGTAAGATACATGTATAAATATGCATAAAAAATCAAAGATAAATATTCATTTTTGTCCCTGAAAATGTAAGACGGTGATAAATTGATCCCTAAAAGACGAAAAATTTAAATTTAGTCCTTGAATGTGCAAAAAGTGTGACAGATTGATTCTGTCAAAGTCATTAAATTATAATGTTCAAAAATTAACTTGACAATAAGTTGTATTTTTGTAGCACCTATTTGACATTAAATTACGAAGTTGAGGGTCATTAAGAGGACTAATCTGTCGCACTTTTAAGTTTTAACTGGGAACTAAATTTAAATTTTCCATCTTATAGGATAAATTTGACACCACCTCACACTTTCAGGACCAAAATGGGTATTTACCCAAAAGATCAATATAGAATTGCAATTCTACAAATTATAAAGCATTATCATAAATCACCTCCTATTGTCTTTTGTTGAGGAGAATTTCCATCTTGTGGTTCGTTAAAGACATATATAATACATTGAATTGAACAACGAGAGAAGAAGCATTGATTACCGAGTTTCCATGGACGGTGGCGAAACTCGCTATTGAGGGAGAGCTCGACGAGGTCGGTTCCGTCGTCGAGAAGCAGAGAGCCGGCGTCGGAGGCGGAGTCGGAGACGAGAACGCCCTGAGAGAGAGAGATTAGGCGAAAATGAAAATGGAAATGAGAGAGTGAAAATGGCGGCGTTTAGGGAATGGAAATGGGAGTGGAAACCTGCAACCAAGCGCGCTGGAAGAGGAGGCCGCCGAGCGTGAAGCTGCTTTGACTTTGACTTTGAGTTTGACAAGGTAGTGCTACTTCTCGAGCCTGCTTCAGCTGCGAACAAAGAAGCTTCAACGCTGCTAAACCGTAATCCATCACTTTCTCTCGTTCACTCTAAGCTCTCTCGCATTATTTATATGGGAAATGCTAACAACACTATATCACACCGTCTTTTCAACCCTCTTTTTTATTGGATTAAATTTCTTGAAAATTACACAAAATTATAAGTCATTCATCTTATTTAATAATTCTCTCTCATATTTATATAATTTTCAATCAATTTAAATCAATAACATTTCTCTTATACTGTTTATATAATCTCTCTTATCTCAAATATAAGAAGAAGAAAAAAAAGACATATTATTTAACTACCTTTAATTATATCAATTTTAATAATAAAAAGTAATTTTTTCTCAACTTACTCTTCATTTAAAACATGATATCAAGAATAAAAAAGAATAATTGAAATCATAATTGTAAAACTTGGTTCGGTCATTGGTCCTATCAGTATGTCAGTGATCCAACTAGTGAACAAGTAATTGATACGATATATATTTAAAATTGAAAATTATATGTATCTATTATATATAAGTATATAACTGACATTATTTGAATAATAAAAATTTATCCATATTTTAAAATCCAAAATAATAATTCATAATAATCCAGAATCTATTTTTTTAAATCCAATTTTTTTTAAAAAAATTAAAATCTGACCGGATCAGATCGATCCAACCGAGATCCAGTGACCTACCCACCGTGTTTGATCGGGTCAATTACATGATCGATCTAATAGTGAAATCAGTCCTACCAGTTCGATCAATTGGACCGGACCGGATTCAATAACACTTATTGAAACTAATACCTTAATTAAATAAATGATATCTTAGAGAAAATAACATTAAATAAGATAAAATTAGTTTGATTTTTCTTATATTTAAAACTAAGAAATATATATATATATATATATATTAACATATTTGTATACTTGTTTTGGACAATTTTATTAAAAAAACATAGTATAAATAGTAAAAGAAAATAAATTATGCACTAATGGAGTAATGTAAAATAATTTTATATCGTCATTCAATCACAACTTCTCATATATAATAATTACTCTAAAAGTCATATTAATGATGATTTATGATTACATAATAGTATAAAAAAATATTATAAATGCATGATCATTAAAGTCAAATATGTGAAATTTTAATATTTTTTTTCTTAAACACTAAATTTCAGAAATTAAAATGATTTTTCAAAATCATTTTTAATTACAAAATAGTAAATTTGAGGGAATAAAACTGCATTTTCTCAAAATTTGGTGACCAACATTTTAATATTTAAAAATATAATCTTCATTACTAAATATCACAATTGTTTAACAAGCACTAAAAACGTGGGGAAGAGATAGAAAAATTATTATTTAAATATTCAAAATTTATTGTGTAAAAGAAGATAGAAAAATTATAATTTAATAATAGTATTTAAGATGCCATAAGCGTTCATTTGCACTTTATTATCAACCTTAGACGAAAAAAGTCTTTGTTCAATAACACGGTACCTAAAACCACACAATGATCTTTGGGATTTAACATCTACAATCTCCTTTAGTCTTTTTCATAAGCCATCTTCATGCAACAGCAGCAACAACCACAAGTGTAGGAAATCCAAAGTATGACTCGTGAAGTGTCTGATTAGGATATAAGAGAGATGCCAGCAGCAATCAATTCATCCGCCAAAACCTTGTTGGCAGCCTCTGAGGGATGAAAACCATCCCAGAATACATATTCAGATGCATTGGCACATGTTCCTATGGACTTCTTATTGCACAAAATAGATGCCTCTATCAACCCCGTTCCACAACACGCCTTCCTTGCTTCAAAAAATCCTGTAATAACACAACACAATGCATGCCATACATGAGAAACAAATTAACAATCCTAGTTCAAAATTCATTAGATGATTAGTTCACTTCACTAGTCAGAGCATAATTAAATTGGACAAAACATGAATGCAGTTTCTTAATTAAGTACTTTTTGTATTGTTTTTCAATCAGAATTGGAGTTTTAATCCGGTAACCTATACTGATCATTTGATATTTGATGCAAACTTTTTATTAAAATTACCTACAAAAACTACATCTAAATTTTATCTAGTTAGATTTTGTACCATTTTCAAAAGACTTTGGTGACAAATTAACAATCTTGGTTCATAATCCATTAGATGATTAGTTCACTAGTCAAAGCATAATTAGATTAGACAAAACATGAATGCAGTTTCTTAAGTACTATTACTATTGTTTTTCAATCAGATTTGGAGTTTCAGTCCAGTAATAATTAATGATCATTTTATCTTTGATGCAAACTTTTATTTAAAGCACCTAAGGAACTGTAACAAAATTTTATCTAAATAGACTCTCTACCGTTTTCAGAAGGTTTGGTGGCCAAGTCATAGAGGGGTTGGTAGATATCAAAGACGACCAAATTGAGGTCTGGAAGCCTATTTTTTAAGTTCTGAGATGTGGTGTTGAGCTTTTCATTGAAGTTAATTGCATCACTGTTTAAGCTGGTCACACATTCGTTGGTATGAGCACCAAAAAGAGTGATGGCTGCAGGAAGGCAACCAATTGGAGGTAATGTTGTCACACCAATCCTCCTTGCTCCCAATGCATATAAACTCTATCAAAGGCATGATGAGAAAGGCAAATCAAAATCAGGAAAAGCAAATAACTTTTCTTTTACTTTTTGGTAATATATAATTTTAATTTAGGCTTAAATATTTTTTTTCATACTTGTAATTTAGCGTTTTTCTTTTCATTTTCGTCCTTGCAAAAAACAAATTATTTTAATCCTTATAAAATGTGTTTGTTTTGTTTTTCATTTTTAAAGCTCTTTAGATAATGCTTTCTTTTACTATTCAAAACATTTTTGGCTGTTTAAAGTGCTATCTAAAACGCTTTAAGGAAGGAAAACAAAACAAAAACATTTTGCAATGACTAAAACGAAGAAAAAAATTGCAAGGACAAAATGAACAAAAGCTAAATTGCAGGGACAAAAAGAGTATTTAAGCCTTTAGGACAAGATGTCAAGGTTGAGAAAGGCATGCCTGGATGAAATTTGAATAGCATCGTAAGAGAGTGTCTGAGAATTGATCAGTTGTATAAAGCTTGTTAACCAGAGGATTCATGTAGTAGTTCTCAAGAAAATCACTGGTCCCAGCACTAATAAGATATATAGCATCAGATATAATTGATGAAGCACTTGATTGCCCTGCTGCTTCCACCAATTTGGTCTGGCACTCCTTGTAGTATTCAAGCTGCTTGCTCATTGGAATTGAATTCTGCACCCAGGAAAACACACAACAGCACTTGACAATTATATGATGTTAAATAAAGAGAAGAAGAAAAAAAAAGAACAATGAGTTTGAGTTTAAGACTTTTAAATGTATTTACATATAGTTTGGATGTCAATTCAAAGTAACCAGAAGAAGCTGAGGCAAAGTTGGCACCATTCAAGAGGTTCTTTCCTTTGGTCTTTAAGTTGAGGTAGGCTGGTTGATAAGAGGTAAATCCAATGATATCAGCTGCAGTGAATGAATTAATGAAACAAAGATCAAATCCAAGTTTTAAAAAAAATGAGTAATAGGGACTTCAGGGAAAAGATATTTAGTAAAATGGGAATTTTGGGAAAAAGAAAAGGTACCAATGAAGTCTATTGCAAGCTTTCCATTGCAGAACCTTCCTGTTGGAAAGTGATTCTCAAAGTCTCTTCCATAAGGAGGGAAGTTTGCTTTAATAATAGTTAATTGGTAGTTATTATTGCCAACATCTACAATTGAGTCCCCAAATGTGAACATTGCAGGGACTAGAGGCTGCCCATTAGTCACATTGAGCAACACAGCAAGAAGAAAAGAAGCCAAGAAAGACCTTGAATACCCCATACTTGACATTTTTCTCTCTTCAGCAATGAGCTTCTTGTTCATGCAAAAAGACACAATAGAGAAAGCAGACTCTGAAGATGGGTTACAGGTTTTGGAATTGATAATCTGACTTTAGTCTTTTGCTTTAAATCTGGTGCATACAGTATAGTAGCTGGTTTGGCAAGGCTGCATTTCCAAGAATTTCATTAATATTCCAACTTAAATATAAGGTATTGAACTGTACTAACATTGTAAGTCAATACAGAAAATATGTGTCCAGTGTCCACATTACTGTAACTTCAAAACACTATTTGAGTTTTTAATTTGAGAATTTGAAAAAAGATCTTGCATGCTTGGTTAATGCTACCAAAGTTTACTGTTGAGATGGTATTATTTAGGTGGCAACATGGCATTAACTTTCTTAGCTGTATATCACTCAATCTTGAGGAAATATTAACTCATTCTCAATTCTCAGATGAAATCACATGCATGTCTTGAGCTGAGGCATATTAATTGGAATCAGAGAGAGCCATAAGGAGTGAGAGCACAGTAAGGCTTGAAGCTGAGTGTAATTTTCAGCATATAATAAAAACATGTAGAAGCAAATAAATAGTAGTAAATGTCTACTTCTTAGTAAGTTCACTTACCAAAAACATGAGAGAATATTATAGTAGTAATAATGGATGTTTGTTAGTACTACCACTTATCAGTAAGTACAAGAATTGGACTATTGACACACGATGTCTTCAACTGTCCCAGGATCCTAACTTCCTACTTTTCAACCATACTACCAAATGTATACAACAGGACACAACATGAAATCAACTAAAACATGGGCAGAGAAAACAAAAGGGAAGAGGAAATTAGAAAGAATACTGAAAGGGACACGTAGTAGTAACTTGTATTTGGACGTATTAATGCGGTTGGTGACCACTTAAGTTTTTGTATTGCGTGCCTTATTTACTAAAGTGGCAGCACCACTATGATCACTATGATCACAACCTTCCTCCTCTGACAGCACTAATGTAGAACCTTTTAGGTGTCTTTTACTCACTTGACCTTTTTCTCTTGGCTGGCTCAATTGCTTCACTTGCGCCGGGAAGTGGGGATTTTCAACACTTCCACATTTGGTGGGACAGCTTTTTTATGATTTTTTTTCTTCCACTATCCACTACTATGATGCTCCTTTTTTTCTTGGAAAAAGCCAAACTTTAATGAATGCTTTTTTTCTTGAGCAATCAGCAAAACTACATTAGCGATGTTGAGTTGTTGATCCTGATTATAAAATTCACATAGTTTGATGAGTAATTTTTAATAAATTTCAGTTAATATTAAAAAAATTGCTTTTAAGAGATGTATTATCAACACTTCTCTATACATTTTAGTAATATATTGAGATCGAGGTAATTTATCTTGGATAGGATTTTAAGAAGACGAGGTATTTTTACATTTTCTAAAGGTTTAAATATGTTAGTGTTCTTTAATATATATTTTGAATTTTGTTTTTGTTTCTTGATAAAAATTTCTTTGTTTTTGCTCCAAGTTTTGATTGGTGTTTATGTAGTTATTCTGATCTATTAACGGTTGATGTGTCTATTAGTTTGACACGACACGTCAACTGCTTATGTATTATGTCACATATGCTTCAAGATTGAGTTAGACATCCAAGTAAAAAGTGCTCTCTGGTTATTAATTATTAATTTAAAATATAATTAACAGTTATAATTATAATTTATCTTACAATTAAAATAAAAACTGATGCAACACAAATACTTGTGTCGTTTTGCAATCTTAGAAAGGCCGAATGAATCAGCCTTTCCTCAGTCTCATACTTGTGTTCCCTACACACGCTCTGCCTCACTTCATCGCAAAAGGGTTACGGTTCGCAATTGCGGGTCATCATTGCTATTCTAGATGGTCTTGTTTGGGGACATGTAGGTGCTGACGGTGATCGCGTGAGCTGTGTGCCTCCAAGGTTGATGTTCACATGTTTTGGGGGTTAGGGTTTTGTGCGAGTTTGAAGCATACGCGTTTGGGTGAAGGTTTGGACCAAGGTTCTGGTATTGAAGCTTGTGGTTCCAGAAGTGTAAGTAGGTGGACCAAAACAGGCGAGTCTTCTTTATTGTACTCATGTTGTTTATTCTCTCATGTCTGCTACTATGTTGTCATTATGTGGTGGGGTCATTGTTGATGGAAAAAATAATATTTTTTTAGGGTAATTTTTTTTTTCTGTTTTTGTCAGACATGGCTTTTACTGTGGAGGTTAACCGTGGGAGTTATTTATTCGTGAACCCATTTTGAAGTATGTTGGAGGAGACATAACTCTGTTATCAGAGATAGACATTGCTTTTTTGAATTTGTTGGGATTTTGAAGCAGGATGTTAAGATTAAGGGAGATTTTAAGTTATGGTGGGAGGGGGCTAATGCTGGATTTAAAGAGTTGGTGTTGGATAGCCATGTTGTTGAGGTGCTAAATTTTGGGTTGAGTCAAAACTCTACAGTGAAAGTTTATATGGAGAAGTTGAATCATGGGTTGGTTGATGTTGCGAATGTTGTTGATGTTGAGGAAGGTGTTGGTAGTGGGATTTTTGAGCCTGAAGGTGCTGTTGTTTATGATAGTGACTCTAATGAAGGTAGTTTGAAAGTGATTCTGATGGAGATAATGAAGTTGTTCTTTTTGAAGATAGTGAGGAGAGAGCCGCTGCAGTTGATGATGGTTTTGATGAGGATGAACATTTGGTTAACCTGATTTTGAGGAAAAAAGGAAAAGTTCAAGTTGATGGTGATATTGGATCCAATAGTGTTGATAAACATGTAGAAGAAGGAGATGATGAGATGAGTGAAGGTTATGAAACTGAAAAAAAAATTAGTGGTGGATCAGAATTTAGTGAAGAGGATGAGGTAAGTTTGTAAGATTCAGAAAAGAAGACTTGAGCAGAGATTTTCTGTTCAAGGTGGGTTTGGATTTCTCCAGTATACAGGAGTTCAAAGAAGCAATACTTGAACATTCTATCATGAATGGGAGACAAATTGTGTTTAGAGTTTAGACCAAATGACAGAGTAAGGGCCAGGGCAAAGTGCAACCATAAATGTAGTTATATGATTTTTTGCAGCAGGGTTGGGAGGAGTGAAACTTACAAGATTAAGACTTGGTAGGGTTTTTAAAAACAAGTATGCAAGCTCTAAGTGGGTGGCTACGATTTCTGCAGATAAATTGAGGTCCAACAATGATGTTAAATTGACACAAATAATGGATGATGTCATATTCAGATATGACATTGGCATAAGATTGGCTGTTGCTTGGAAGCTAGGATGATTGCTAGAGGAATAGTGTATGAGGATGCTATCAGACAATACGCATATCTTAAGACTTATGGTGATGAGCTTAAGCGTGTTTGTGTAGGGAATAGCTATAAACTGATATTAGAAATACCGCAAGAGTTGTTGTTGCCTAGTTTTGGTAGCTTCTGTATGTGTCTTCAAGGATGTAAATTAGCATTCAAGAAAGCTTGCAGACCTATAATTGGTCTTGATGTTGTCACTTGAAGAGTAAGTTTGGAGGACAATTATTGATTGCAGTTGGGAGAGATCCCAATGATCAATATCTCCCTTTAGCATTTGTTGTTGTGGAGATGAAACAAAGAATTCATAGAATTGGTTTTTGGAGCTTCTTTAGCTGATATTGGAGAGATAGATGCCAACAAATGGATATTCATCACGTAAAATGATTCATTCAATTGTTACCTCTTTATACATGTAATTTTATTTGGATTTGTTTGCCTGATACCAACAAATTTATTCTTTCTATTGCAAGGATTGGTTTAAACACTCGGAGCATAGGGGCCAGTGAAGAGAACAGGTTTTGCTTGAGACACCTGTATCAAAACTTCAAGAAAATTTTTGGTGGGGGACACTTCTGAGAGATCTAATGATGGGTGCAGCAAAGGAAACATATGTGCAAGCATGGTAAGATTAAATGGCTCAATTAAAGGATCTGAATGAGCGAGCACATGATTGGCTGATGACTACTGTTGACAAACATGCATAGTGTAAGCATGCCTTTTCTCATTATCCTAAATGTGATCTATTGAATAATTTGAGTGAAGCTTTCAATAGCACTATTTTAGTGGCAAGGGAGAAACCAATAATATCATTTTTTGAGTGGATTAGGTCGTATTTAGTGGCTAGGTTTGTTACACAACAACAAAAGCTAGCAAAATATAGTGGTGAAAATGTGAAATTATGCCTAAACCAATGAAGAGGCTAGATAGGGAAATTGAGCTTAGTCGTAACTGGAGTTCAAAGTACTCTTCTCATAAGACATTAGAGGTTACCCATGCTTTAAATGGTGAAAATTTTGTTGTGAACCTGCACCATAATTCTTGTATTTGCAATTTTTGGGGTATAGTTGGTATCACTTATCACCATGTAATGGCAACCTTGCGGTATGCTGGTCAAAAACCTGAAAAGTTTGTCCATCAGTATTATACTAGAAAATATTAGAGTAAATTATACTAGCATTCCCTGTGTTTTTCTCAAATTGCACCTGATACCCCTCCCTTTTTATACATTACTTTTATCCCCTTCTGTTAACGTCGTTAACTAATGCCAATTGAAATATATGAGCAGACGAAATTGTCCATTTGAGTAAATTACATTTGCACCCCCTGTAATTTTCTCAAATTGCACCCGATACTCCCTTTTTATACATTACTTTTACCCGAAGACGTCAATGTCCAAGGAACTAGACACAACTCTGATAGTGGCCGAAGCTATGACAGGGGACAAGGAGGTGGTGGAGATGGATATGATTGTGGCGGCGGTGGCTACGATGGTGGTGGTTGCTCAGACGCCGTGTTGGTGCGCGAAGACGACAATGAGGAGGAAGAGATGATGATGTCATGGGAGAGGGAGGAGAAGGAGGTGGTGTTGGTAAGTGAAGAGGGATTGTTGAAAAAGATGAGGGTTTGTAAAACCCAAGATTTGATTTTGAGGAAGATGAGGGTATTTTAGACAAATTTTCATTGAAAATCATGTGACCAGCATGTGTCTACTATCTGTTAAATTATTAAATGGTATTTAGGAGGGAGGGGGTCTGGATGTAATGTGAGCTAAACAATTAAGGGGTTTTTGTAGGTGCAAAAAAGGAGGGGTATCGGATGTAATTTGGAAAAAACACGGGATGCGAGTGTAATTTACTCAAAATATTATGAACTGTGCTACTCAAATGAAGTGTCTACTATGAATGGACAAAGGATGTGGGAAAATGTCAGAAATGTGGAATCTATTTTTCCACCTGAATATAAGAGAGGTCCAGGTCGACCCAAGAATTTAAGGAGAAGGGAACCGGAAGAGGTTCCCAATCCTACTAAATTGAGGGAAAAAACATCACCTTACCAGTGTAGAAGATGTGGAAAAACTGGGCACAATAAGAGCAAGTGTGATTTGCCTCCTCCAACAGTTGATGAGGAAGCTGTCAATGCAGTGCCTGTGGCTGAAAATGCAGTGCCTGAAGCTGACAATGCAGTGCCTGAAGCTGGAAATGTAATGCCTATTACTCAGTCACAACAAGCTGAGAATAATCTACATATTAACATGGTAAGTTTGCTAATTTAACTTTCAATGGCATTGATGATTTTGTCATTACAAGTAAATGAACAGAATGCTGGAAAGATGCAGAAAAGAAAAGCACCTGTCAAGACTGCAAAACCAACTCATGTCAAGCCTGCAAAACCAGCACATGTTAGTGTTAAGACTGCAAAATCAACTTCTGTCAAGACTGCAAAACCAACTCCTATCAAGAATGCAAAACCAGCAGGTAAATTTCTAAGCAACCATCAATCAACAATGATTAAAAATGATGTTTTGCATGTTTTACCATTGGATCTGCACAACTAAAGAATATTGCTGCTACACCAGTTGCAACAAGTCCTGTTGGCCATCCTACAAAAATGTCTTCTGGTATTGCAAAGCCAGCTAACATGGTATGTTGTCAACAGAGTGAAATTAAGTTGAACATTGGGGTTTTGATTATGTGAAGCTAACATCGGTATGTTTGTTTATGCAGGAAAAACGTAAGGATGATATATTCCACAACAACAATGAAAGCTAAGAAAAAGTTGAAGCTATCTGAAAGGACAACACCCTCTGCAAACACAACCCCATCAAGCATTCATAAGCTGAAAATTTTGTGTGAATTGACAAAACATCTATGCATGATGTGATTGAAAGTAAAATAATGCAATCAACTAGATTGACAAAATTTTGCATGAGGTTGGCTTATCCATACAAAGCAAAATCAAATGGACAAACAAATATTCAGAAGGTTATTTTATGTTCAAATCCTAAATGCTAATCTTATTCAAGAATGATAATTAGATGTTGGCAAAGTTTTGTAATTTTCAAGGTGATAAAAAAAACATGATGCCAAAGTTCAAAAGAAGGCCCAAGGTTTGAAGCCACCAAGACCAATCACAAAAAGCTCTGCCACAACAAAGGAATCTTTGTCACAAGAAGTTAATAGCCCTGCTGTAGGGATGCAAAAAGCACCTAAAAATAGTAATGGACCACATATGAAGGATGCTTTTTTTAGCATCATGAATGATGACTTATTTTGGAGATGCTAGATGTTTTACTTTTACCTTTAGTTTATGGTTTATGGTTGTTCTATTTTACTTAGTTTATGGTATTTTGTATGTATTACTTGGCTTTGCCAATGGACAATTATGATAATTAGACCGTGTATTAACAATAAGGACCACACAGCACATAGAAAACATAGGTACCTAAACCAAAAAAATTCAATTTATTAGGGACCTAGCACATACTGGACATTTTATGAAGGACCTAAATCAAAATTTTTCAATTTATTAAGGACCTAACACATTGTATAGTTTCTTAGGGATCTAGCTAATTGAAAAATTTATGAAAGAAGGACATAAATCAAAATTTCCATATCAGCAATTAATTTTTTATTTTTATTTATTTATTAATTATTAGAGTCATGTGACCAAATACTTCATCAGATTAGGTGGCAAAAGAAAAAATTTATCAGGAAACAAAAATAAAATTCAAATATATATCAAAAAATACTAACATATTTAAGTCTTTTCTAAATTATAGACAAAATTCACTTATATTGGGTTTAGATTAGGATTCAAATTTGGTATCATTCAAAATTAATATAATTATCAAGTCAACAAAGAATCTAATTTAGTTAAATTGTGTGTCTGAGTTGTTATAAAATTCTGACATTAAAGTTTGACTCCTCCTTTCAAACAAAAAAGATATAGTGATCAAGTTAAACACGTGTTACTAATATAAATTTTCTAAGGTTTCTTACATGCTATATCTGTTAAAAAAAATTTATCCATAAAAATTAAAAACAAATACCGAAAAATTATAATAACTCATACATCTAGTCAATGAATTATACTATATCATTCCATCTCCGTCACAATTTATCGTTTGTTCTCTGCTAAATTGGAATTTATCTTTCGTTCATAATTCTTAGTATCACATCATACATGCTTAACTAATTATGAGGTGCCAAAACTCAAAAGCGTATCCGGAGTGATGCCATTGTCTGCCACTTCACTTGTGAAACATAAATATCATCACAGGCAATCAATGTTCTTTAAGTACTTTTACGCAGAACTGTAATAACATTGACATTGTGCATTTTTTCTATTTTACGAAAAACAAAACCCTTAACTTCTCAAACCATTAATGGTGTATTCTAGCACTAACTATCTCGTAATGCTTAAACATGAATTTAATTTCTATAAATTCGTGCTTTTTAAATTTTGAGTCTTGTATTTTTATTTTTATTTTTTGTTTTTAGTTTATGTAAGCTTATATTTTTTAATTTCAGTACTTATAAATTTATTTGTTCATTTTAATTCTTATAAGTTTATATTTTTTTCAATTTTAATCTCTTTAAGATTTCATTTTCAGTCCTTGAAAGTCCATGCTTTAGAGACTAAAATTTTAAAAAAATACAAACTTATATAGACTAAAAATGAACATGAAAATTAACATAGACTAAAAT
>PYAF01006307.1:796910-813121 GCA_007407185.1 Glycine tomentella | reverse complement strand
AAAATGTAGCAATAAAAAAAATAACGTAAATATTTGGAAGAGTTATAAGATTGATATATTGGTGAAGAAAGAAGGCATTAACATTTACTAATAAAAAAACATAAATATTTGAAAGAAAAGTTGTCACACATAGTAGTTTTACAAGGTTTAAACATAATTGTTTTCTGTAAATAATACATGTAATTTAAACAAAACAAAAAAAAAAACAGGAAAAAGAAAACTCACTTAATCCATTTTCAATAATTAAATAAATTGGAAAAAAATAATGAATGAATTATTAACTGGTCACTTAAAGTGATATGAGAGCACATATGAATAGAAGATATATACATAATGAGCTGTTGTTTTTTTCCACTATGTTTTTTCCAATTAGTTTTATTTTAAACATCATGTACAATTATACAAAATTCTGTTAACCATTCAAATGGAATAATAATAGGATGTGTTACTTATATGCAATCTAACATGAATGGGAAGTTGATTGTTTCAATTGTAAGTGCCCATGTCTGACCCCAAGGATCCATTCGGTTTGTGAGGAAAGAAAGAAAAATGGGTGCAAAGTTTCAAAAATTTGAGATGTGTCTCATATTCTTACTGTTTTAATTTAAATATTTCTTCTTAATTCTATTTCTTTTCATTTATTTTCACTCTTCGAAAACGTAAGTTTAACTTGTGCTCCGTGTTGTGTAATTTAGCATTCATATCCTATTGACAACATTTGATGCTTCTTCTACCCTGTCCTTGCTTCCTGCCATGAAACCTCATGTACAATTATACAAAATTCTGTTAACCATTCATATATTATTGAGACCATTGATGCTTCTACCCTGTCCTTGCATCCTACCATGAAATGTCAACAGCTTAGGAATCTCAGAAACCTCAACACTCAACAGCTTTCTCTTGACGGCAGATGGTTACACAAGTTGTCATCAGATTCCACCTACATACCTGTTATGTCAGTGATCATTCTTTATTTCTGCATTAACCTTTGCATATTTCTTCTACAGCTCCTATCATGCAAGAAAATCTAACCATTAAACACAATCATAGTCTTGAGATTTATCCTCTCAGACATCCTCATTATATCTGAAAATATCCTATGACCTTTAATATCTACTCTAGTGGCTCCAGCAGCTACTAGTAAAACATCTTCAATTAAGACAGCATTTCCCATAATTTTGGAACTTGCTCCACTCTCTAGGCTTATCCTATCAAAAAATCTACTTGGTTGTTTGAGCTGATACTCTCTTTTATATGTAGCCATGCCAGTTGGATTGAACCGTGTTCTTCCGCGCCATCCTTTGGCACACATGAAACCGGAGCTTACAATAGGCACACTCTCATCACAATCCACAAAATAAACACTATTTTGTAACCAACTTCCCCCCTCTTCTCCATCTGCTGAACTATCAATTTGGAAAGGAATACTGCTGTCCTTTTCAGAAGGGGTGAACTTGTGTACATGTGATCTTTCAGTCAGAATTCCAACTCCATATAGACAGTATATTTCCATATCCGGAGCATCTGGTAGTCTGAATCAGAAATTCGTGTTAATTTTTCTAATATGCTTAATTAGAAAAGGAAAAGAAAATTGCTCCTTCTGATCATCTGAAGCAGATGCTCAATTTTGGTAGCAAGAATTATATAACATGTTCTTTTATGGTGTTGTAACAAATGAGTGAAAGTAAAACTAAACTTAGACATATGGAATGTCTGAATAACTATGAAAGTTTGTGTCAAAGTTGAAGGAACGTTACAGAATCTTTTAAGGAAAAACTAGTTAAAAGTATTTCATGAATCTACATACTTACTTGGTCTCAAGAGGATTAGACCAGTATTTGTGGTGTGCATATTTTGGATCATCTAAGTTCTTTGCTATTCCGTAAGAGAAGTGAGCCTCACCATGCCTCATCATTTTTGGAGCCACAAAGTTAAGTAGATCAAAAACTGTACTCGCAGTATAATCCCTTTTTTTAGCAACTTTTCAGATGCTTTCTCTGCTCACCTCATCATAATCAGTCCACACAGCCTCACATGATAAGTTAAAGGTAGCAGAATTGCTTCCCCATGAAATTTCCTGTTGAAATGTTGATGACAAGACACGTGAATCATTGTTGTTCTCAAATATGTTTATTACGCTGATCAGAGCAAAAAAGTGGCAAATCCACATGGAAACTGAAATAATTACCACGATATGCTTCAAAGTTCAATCGATGATAGGAATGCCTTATTAAATATGCACAGTATTATATAAACTTATAAAACAAATAAGATATATTTAGTCTTGGATGCTCTAGAATAAATGGAATTTGCCCTGGAAAATTACAAGATGGCCTCTTCTAATGGTAGAAGACTAGACTTAAAGCATGGCATATAAGAATCATTACTTCTGTTCTTCCATATCACAATTACTACACAGTTGAAAATTGAGCAAGTTCTTTGTTTCTTCTGAAAAAAAGTGAAAGTGACATTATATTAAGAACAAAGAAAAGTGTGTAGCTATGGTATCTCTGAATGAAGGGTAATGAGAAGTGAATCAGGTAACTGTGAGCCTGCCTCACCAAAGGAGATTAAACTTCCAGAATTCATAGTTTCTTTTACATGGAGATCTTTCTGCGTTCTGCTTATCACTGCTTTTAAAGTTTTCTTACTTGTAAAGTGCTTCACATATCCCTTCTTTACCTGATCATAGGTATTTCAATGTTCAAGACACCAATCCAAGCCACCCCAGATGGTTTCACCACCTTTTGGCATCAATGAGATGATTGAATCCCACGTTCTACACACCCGCATAACTTGCTCAAGTGATTGACGACCAAGGTAATCAAAATTTAAAATGCCAGAAGCCAAAGCTCTGCAAAAAATGATTGACTCTATCATGTACTAAATGTGTAATAATTGTTTGTGGTTACGGTTCAGATTTTGACATATTGACAGTTACAATCCTAGTTTTCAGTTATTTAAGGGATAACCCTAAATTTTCATATTCAAATAGACTCTCTTTTACCTTTGATTTATGGAAACATATAAGTAGATGAGTTGTTGTTCAACATCAATATCAACAGTACCTTTGATCCAAGTTAATTGAGGTTGGTGGTAGATGAATTCAATGACAAATCGACAATAAAATAAAAAAAAAAAAGAGAAAGTGAGAGGGGAAGAAAAAGTGGAAAAATAAAGACAGAAGAGAGGAAAAATAAACTAAAATAAAAGAGGGGTAAAAGAAGGAGGAACGAAGAGGAAAAAAACTAAAAAAAGGAACGACTGGAACATAGAGCTACTAATGAGTTTAACCCTCTACCAAGTTTATAGCTTTTCTCCACTCCGTTCTAACACATACCGTCCGCCAATCTATATCTCACTTCATTAGGTCTTGTTTAACTACCTTTCTCCAGGTAAGTTTCGGTCCACCTCTACCTCTCTTTGTGTCGAGCTCTTGATAACAAATTCTTATTCTTACGGGAGCATCCAGTGGTCGTCTCATGATGTATTCTAACCACCTCAATCTATGCTCCCTCATCTTTTTACATACTGGTACCACTGATACCTTTCATCGAATATCCTCATTTCTTATCTTATCCATCTTCGTATAACCATACATCCACCTTAACATCCTCATTTCTGTTACCCTATTTTATGTTCATGTTGCCTATGTGCTGACCAGCATTTTGCTCCATATAACATTATTGGTCTTATACCTGTTCTATAAAATTTTCCTTTTAGCTTAAAGAAAATTTTGCGGTCACACAAAAATCCCGATGCAATCCGTCATTTCATCCACCTTGCTCTATTCTATGATTTACATCCTCATCAATCTCACCACATTTTTGCAAAATTGATCCCAAGTATCTAAAAACATCTTTCTTGGGTACCTCTTGACCAAGTAGATGCACTGTGTCTTGACCACCATCTCTTACCCGCGAAAATTCACACTTCATATACTCCGTCTTACTCTTGCTTATCATGAATCCTTTAGACTATAAAGTGTTTCTCCACAATTTCAATTTCCTATTAACACCATCTTTGATCTCATCAATAAGCATGATATCATCTGCAAAAAACATATACCATGACACTTCCTCTTGAATATATCTCGTTAGTTCATTCATCACTAAGGCAAAGAGATAAGGACTAAGAGTTGAACCTTGGTGAACACTTACCGTAATAGGAAAATACCTTGATGTTCCATTACAAGTTTTCACACATATGATGGCCCTATCATATATATCCTTGATTACATTAACATACTTTAATGCTACATTTTGTGTGTACATAAGCAATGTTCCAATCTTTTTCGTTTTACTATACATATTACTTGCAGACTGCAGAGATTCTATTGTGTCCAACTTCTTCTCTTCTTTAAAATGTGACAATCAGTTGCAACTTATTCATTATCCTGTATTTGCTCATTTACCTTTTAAAGTTCTTTTTCTAACTTAATATTACTGATACCTTCAATATTTTGCTGAAATTTGTACTTTAAATCCCCAAATTATTAGAGATAGACAGCATTCAATCCACTAATGAATCATGATTTCTACAATTTCAAATCATACCTTCAAATTTCATAATTTCATAACAAGACGCCAGACTGAAATAGACGATTTTGTTGCAAATACTGACTTGACAAATGCAACACTTCCTTCGGTAGAAAATATATTGCTAACTGCCCTAGGATCACCAAGAAATGCAGGGCTAATATTCATGATTGCTTTGATGTATTTGTCACACCAACCTGGACCGTCGCCGCCGCCTCCCATGGAAGGAGGTGTCTCAACCTATTTTAGGAAATGGAGAAAATAAATAGCCCCCATACATTGTGGTACCACTACCACTTTCTTATTACAAACATAAGCTCAATATGACTTTCCAATCTACTAAGAGCTTGGTCTCGAATCTGATTTGTCCAATTAAAAAAAAAAATAGCTGAAACTTGTTTCTGCAAAGATGCCAACCATACATGATTTCAACTTAAATTTTGGTAATAGAAACAGAAAGGAAAGAAATACCGAGGGGGAAAAAGGTTCCAAAAAGAAAAAAAGGAGGAGAGTGGGAGAATAAAATGAAGAGAAAGTCCACCTATATTATCTCTCTTGAAATTAAAAGCGAACATCACATTCTTTTCTTTCAACAATGTATGAAAGCCTAGTAGGCAGTTCCATACCACCAGTGGCGGATCTAGAAAATAAATTAAGGGGGGGCACTCAAAAGTTTAAATACATATCCAAAAAAATAATTACAGTGTCATCCTTCTAGGCCTTATTTTTTGGAATTCCTTCATAATTGCCTTATTATCAATGCTTTCAAATACATCTTTTTCAATATAAGGTACTAAACAATCATTCAACCATTCATCCCCCATCCGATTACGAAGTGCAGTTTTGATGTATTTCATAGCTGAAAATGTTCTTTTCACAGATGCAGTTGCTACAGGCAAAGTTAATGTTAACTTTACAAGTAAATAAACCAAAGGATACACAATATGTTTTTTCTTTTCAACCATCATCTTGGTAAAATCAGCTATTCCTTGCAAATTCAAGAAATCACGATCACTTTGCACATCAACAATATACGTATCGAGTTGATATTCAAGCAAGACAAAATCATTCAAATCAAAATTTGAAGGATAAAAGCCAGCAAATTCACACAACTTATTCTTGTCAAATGTTGAGAAAGAGTTGCACGGATTTAAACATGTCATGCATTTCAGCAAGTTCGAACTAACTTCACTAAAACGATCATTCAACTCTTCAAGTTGAGTATCTATTACTGCATAAAATATGTCAACCTTAAAGTGATGCAGATGAGTAACTGGTCCTCTACATTTTGTTCTCCCTTGTAATGTAAGTGCACTTTCCATATTAGGGATATCTATATCATATCTGATACAAAATGCAGCAGTTTTCTGAAATAGATTATCCCACCCATTATCTCTTGTCTGCTGTAATAACACCTTTGAAACTTTTACAAGAGTTATAGCATTCATAATATCTTGATCTTTTCTCTGAAGTGCTTGTGACAACTCATTCGTTATTCCTAAGACCTTGATCATTAGGTTCAAAAGTAATACAAATTCGAAAGTTTGCATACGCATCATAAGGCCAGAGGCTTCTGACCTTTTTGCATGTATAATGGTTGTGTCGTCTTTTATAATTTCTAACACAACAAGCACAGGATCAAACAATGTATACAGACTTACCAATGATCGATAATGTGAGCTCCAACATGTGTCCCCTGGTCGTGACAAACTCATTTCTTGATTCAAGTCTCTCCCTGATTGAACATCATTGCTTTCAATACTTTTGACTATCTCATCAAATTGTTTTTCTCTCAAAATATCTGCTCTTTTGCAAGAAGCATCAACTGCATTACACACCAACGGTATAAAATTAAAGAAGTTAGTCAATGCATAAACCTTTTTTGCACAAGCTACTAGGGCTAACTGAAGTTGATGTGCAAAGCAGTGACCATAGTAAGCAGAATTATTTTCAACTAAAATCAAGCTTTTCAGACCACTGAATTGACCATTCATATTGTTTGCGCCATCATAACCTTGACCACGAATCTTTGTCAAGCTCAAACCATTTTTGGCAAAAATTAACTCAATCATTTCTTTAAGTGAACTAGCTGTAGTATCTGAAACATGAACAAGACCAAGAAAACACTCAATAATGTCACCGTTGCAGTTCACATATCTTAAAACAATGGTCATCTATTCTTTAATTGATATATCACGAGTTTCATCAACTAGTAAAAGAGAAGAAATTATCCCCGATATCTGAAATAATAGCTCTGGTAACTAAACCAGCAGCAACTTTAGTAATATCTTTCTGAATTGAAGGAGCTATCATTTTGAGATTCTCTGGGACATTATTCAAAGATACATTATTTACCTTTTGATTGCTTTCACAAAGGAATTTTACAAGCTCCACAAAATTTCCCTAATTCATTGAAGCATCTGTCTCATCATGCCCCCGGAAAGCCAAACCTTGTCGTATGAGATATCGAACACATCAAATAAACCATTCAGACGAATATGATAATCCTGTTTGGTTTTGTCAGAAATGTGAGACACAACAATGTCAATATGTTGATTTTGATTCATCAAATCTTTGGCAACACTGAAACACAACTTATGAATGCTTCCAACTTTCCCAATATGTTTAACAAGCCGATGTTTGTCCTTCCAATTGCTAAATCCTTCTCCCGCAAATGAATCATGACCACCCCTTCCATCACCATGCTCACAATTAAATAGATAACAATGCAAGCAAAATGTAGTATCTTTTGATTCACTATACTCCAACCAAGTGTCAAACTCATTGTACTATTGAGGATTAAATCTACGCATTTTACCCCCAATTAAGGATTGAGGAAAGTTGTCCAGTTTTGGTTGACAATGACCATTTGTTAGATAAATTCTCCGAATCATTTCCCTTTCTTGACCACTCTTCTCAATACTCATAATATGAAGTCTTTTACCCGGATCAGGAACATACAAATTATTTTCCTTTCTTGAACACTCATCTTGTTTATCTTGAACTAAATCAATAGATGAAGAAGATTCACATCGAGAACGTTTAGCACTATTATCATTTGACTTTGTAAAAAAATAACCTAAATATCTCTCCATCCTAAAAAATGACAAATGGCAAAAATGAATCAATATATACCCAAATGGGCAAATGCAAACCCTTCCTACAAGAACATTGAGTAATTTACATTTATATTGGGTCAAGCACTAGAAATAAAGAGCAACATTCTTTTTCTTCACATAGAAATTTTAGTGATAAATCAATTGTTTAAAAACTTTCTTTAATCTTGTACAATTATTTAAAACTATTGTTTTAAAATTTCAAAAATTGGACGGTTTTAAATTTCGTAAATGAAAATAATAGGTAAAAGAAGAAAATCTAAAATTATTTATCTTTGTCACTCTTTTTTTATAGAGGGAGAGAAATAAATAAAAATAAAAATATAAAAAATATAGTAATAGTTTGAGGAAGAAGAAAAAGATAACAAAATATATGAAGAAAAAAATGTCCAATTAACACTACGTTTATGTGTATCATTGTAGAAGTCAATCACTTTATTCTTTCTTTTGGGATAATTTTCTTTGCTGATAATTATTTATCTTTGCGTAAACATATTTTCTAATAAGATTTGAAAATGAAAAGAGGAAAACAAAATACTTATGGGTACTATGACAAATAAAAAAAAAACACTATATCAAATGAAAAGGCAAAAATAATATGCTAGTCAAACAATACTAAAATTAGTAAAAAAAAGAAATGAAAAAATCTACCAGTATTATCTTTGAGAAGACAAATTACATGATGTACTACGACAAAAGCTACCAATTGAATTAAACTCACTAATACACCTATCAAATGTAAAATATTTAAAAACATTTTTTAATCTTATACAATCATTTATAATAATAATAATAATAATAATAATAATAATAATAATAATAATAATAATAATAAAAAGAATGTACCTTGGTTGTGTCAAGAACAAAGGAAACAAAAGCAACGCACTGCTATTGACAAGAGAGAGAGATGCACTTTCCGCTACTATTGGCAAGGGGATGCTATTAGGTTAGGTTTTATGAAATAAAAATTAAAAGGGATTATTTATAATAATAAAAAAAAAAGAATGTACCTTGGTTGTGTCAACAACAAAGGAAATGAAAGCAACGTGCTGCTATTGACAAGAGAGAGAGATGCAGTTTCTGTTAATATTGGCAAAGGGATGCTATTAGGTTAGGTTTTATGAAATAAAAATTAAAAGGGCATTTTCATAATTTCATCCTAAAAATTAAGGGTGGGCACTTGCCCACCTTCTCCACAACGTGCATCCGCCCTTGCATACCATGGTGTGGTTGCAATTCATCATTGATTTCATCTATAGTTTTGCTAATAGTAAATGAACAAGAACAACTTATTCTTGCACAAAGATCATTTGAGCAACAAGAATTGAACAATGATAGATTGAGGTTGAATTCAATAAGCATTATACTATAAGGTATTGATTTTTCTTTTTAAATAATCATTATACCTCAGTATTCTGGAAAGACAGTCTCCAGTCATAGGCAGACATGAACAAATTCTTCCCTTCATAACCAATTCTTGCCAAATTTTCAATCAAATTTGCCCTAAAAATATAACCAAAAGCAAAATTATTAGCAGCAACAAGGCCTGGCAGTGCTCTGACTCTAATGCCTGGAGGGTCCAGCCCCGTCTCATCATGCAAAGAGAGATGCTCTAACCAGCACAAAAGCCTACAGAAAAGAAAGTGCTTGTATTAATATGTATTGATTAATGACTTAATGAGTGATTGGATTCACCATTCACACTCACAACTTAAACTAAAGGACTAAACTAATACGCAGTGCAATAAGTGCTTTTGGTGTTATCTTCAAATCAAAATTAAAGTTTTACCATAGTAATATGCCTAATTAAAGTTTCTATTAAAAATTAACATAGATTACAAGATGAAACTCCAATTCTAATTGAAAAATAGTATCAAATGTACTTGTAGACAAGGTTGTCAGAATCGCGATTCTACGTAGAATCGTGGAGGCCTCGTAGAATCGAATCGTAGAATCGAATGATAGAATCGTAGAAGTTTACTTCAGATAAAAAAAAGTAAATTACCTAAATACGAAAAAAAATGAGCCAAAGGGGGTATAGTAATAAAAAAAAGGGTGCCGGAAGCAAATCCTTATAGACCTAGCCCAAATTCAAAATAACCCTAATATCCTCCCATAAAAGCTGCTCTTCTTCTTCTTCCCCTGTGACTTTCTTCTTTGTTGTGGCGCCACATCCACTTCTTCTTCTTCTTCCACTCCCCATCTCTAAATTCGCCTCCGGCATGGTACCATGTCACGCCTCACCGGAATATATCTCTTTCATTTTCCACTCCATCTTCTCTTCCGTCCATGGCTTCTTCTTCTGCGATTTTTCACTCTCTCACTACCTTGCGGATTCGCTTCTTCCATCCATGGCTTCTGTTTCACATAATCCAAGAATCGCCAAATCGCAATCAGACTCGCAATTCTATGCCGAGTCCACCGATTCTACGTCGAAAACGATTCTACATGCGATTTAACTCACGGAGCCTTCGTAGAATCATAAAATCAGACAATTCTACGATTTAAATCGCGATTTTGATAACCATACTTGTAGAACTGCATGCAAGTTTTTTCCTGAACTAAAATCCTAGTTCATGTAAAGTTTCAACACTAATATAATCAAGAGAAAAAGGATTATGCATTGTTTTCGATAAATTTATTGACTTTTATAAAATTATCTTAAAAATTAGAAGTTAATGGTTTAAAAATTGTTATTTCAACTAACGTTTTAAAAAACGTTAGAAATTATTAAAAAAAATATTTATAAAATAATCAAATGAAGTTTTCAACTAATAACTAAAATTAAAATTAGTTAAAATATATTGCTCAACATAGTCAAAATAAATGATTTATATCTAGAATGATTCGTGTCCGGGATGTTATTCTCTTCGTGATTAAAGAAGCATCAATACCCTATCATAGTATATATGTTTATTTCTTTCAAATTATTCTTTCTTAAAATTCAATTTGGAACGTCCAAGATTGAAATTGAAAATTGTATTCAAGTCTGAATGAGGAAAATCAACAAGATAAAGCTATGAAACTGGTAGCAACTTAATTATCATATGCTAATGTACAATGAAGATAGGCTCCAACATATTCAAAATTTCCTTCCATTTCCTTTAGTGTGCAAGTTCAAATGTTAAATAAACAAATAAAAACGTATTTTTAGGTCTAGCACTTTCTTTAAAAAAAAAAAAAAGTCTAGCACTTAAAATTTGTACTCTAAGAAACTATAGATTCCCCAACCATGTCGAACCCACGAGAAGCATTATCTTCTTCAAAGAGTTTAGTGGAAGAACTGATGCTTTGCAATCATTTTAGAGAGACTCAAGATTGGTTCTCGACAGTTTGGGAGGGGGATTGCTAAAGGTTCTAATGGCCACAGATTCCCATTTCTTTATATCAAATTAAAAACTCATAATTTTAGATATAAAATTTGAAACAATCCTAGCACAAGACTATTGTATTGGTACTTTTTTTCTTTTACAATTTTTATGACTGTCATTATAAAACATTTAACATTGTTGGTCAATCAGCAAGCAATATTATTATTAGTGTGATTTTTAAAATTATTATTATAAAATAAACAGATATATTATAAATGATAATTTAATTAGATGATAATATAAAAATTTATTATGCATAGAATATTTACTCAAAACATTCTTATTGATTATATATCAATGAGTGTTTCCTAACTCACTCGATCAAAAATAAATTTCGTTTGAAATACGTGATTATTGTTGGTCCAAAAAAATTTATATACTAAAGATTTAAAATAGAAATTGTTTAAATATCTGGTATGATAAAATAAATTAAGATGTGCATTAAAATAATGTTTTTTTTTTTAAAAAAAAAACAACATAAAATCAGGTGATGTAGCATATAAGAGGACTAAGACAAGGCTAAAACTTTCTATATTCTCATTATTGTTTCTTGTTGTGTCCCATTGCAATATAAAAACGTAATCCAAAATGTAAATTCGGATTAATCTTTTCATAATGCAATGGGACATAACAAGAAGCAATATCAGAATTGAGCTTTCCAGAATGCAAGAGGACCCAACAGGAAACAATAACGAGGGTAAACGAAGTGATAAGCTTCCTACACCATTAAAAAATTCTCATACACCATTTTAAACAGTGAAATTCCCAATATAACCTTTAATTTAAAAAAATTATATAATATTTTGAAAAAGCTTTTCTTCTTCCCTTCCCTCTCCCGCATGGTTTCAATTTTCTTCTCCTCTTCTCCGGCGACACCAGCTTCTTCTTCCCTGAACCCATTCACTTTGTTGTGTTATTCCCTCTGTTGTAGCATTATTGAGTTTGGCTTCTTCCGTTAGCGCATTCGGTTCGTTGTTCGCATTCGGTTCCTTCTTCTCCGCCGCACCATTGGACTTTGTTGGAGGTTTGTTGGAGCTTTGTCGGCAATCACATTGCATTGGTGGTGAAGCCTCGAGTCCGTGTCGTCACCCTGGTGAGTTCTTTTTACGTTAAGCTTGGTCAATCGCCGTCCATGGAGGTCTGGTGGTCGGACATGGAGGAGACGGATCCGATAATCCGTATAAGGGTCACGGATTGGTCAATCCGTGCCCCTGTTACGGATTAGAGGATCCGTATGAATATTACGGATTGGCTAATCCATATTACTCATACGGATTAGCCAATCTGTAATATTCATACGGATCCTCAAATCCGTAACAGGGGCACTGCAGTTAAAAAATGGATTTTTTTTGAAAAACTGAAAAATAATTAAAAAAGACCTGTCAATATATGTGATTGTTGGGGGAAAAAGATAATTTGATGTGTTGATATGATTAGAAATGGACTATGCTTGTGAAGATGAGTTGTTGAAAATATGTATTGGTTGGTTTTAATTAGAGTAGGACTTGAATGTATAGACAGCTTGTGAATTGCAGTGGTTGAACCATTAATATGCTGTTAGTGATTCACATGATGGAGGAATCCAAATTTTGTATAATTTTATAGTACTTTGATCTGTTGAAAAGGTTTGCAGTTGAGAATGAATATTAATAGGTAACATGTTGTGGAAGTGTGAGTGTGAGTGCACATTTGTAGCATTAATTCATTACATTGTTACTCCGAAAAATTGTTTTTGCTTTAGATTTAGATCGTCTCAAGGCATGAACACTGTGATTGTCTGCAAGTATTGTTATTTAAGACAGTTAGTTAGCTTAACAGTTCACACTGTGCACCAACCTTCTACCAATAAAACCTGTTGCTCCGGTTACAGATATGATCATTTTATTTCCCTGCAAAAACACTCTTAAAGTGATAATAATCTTGAAGATAGCTAAACTAAATAACCAGTTAGAAAAGCCAAAACTGAGAACAGTTAAATAGTATTCTTAATGTGTAAATTACCAATATAATCTTTAACATAAATCATGCTTTCCAGACACACAGAAGCCAAATGTAAACTTGTGGATCTTAAATTAAATATAATTTATTAGCAACAGGTAACAAGGTATGCAAAGTTGCATAGCTACCCCCTCAACATTTTTTTGCTCATAATCTGTTGTATTGTTGAAAGGTAGAAATGTTAAAGATTGTAATACTACCTGCTGAGCCAGAGAAGAGAATAACCTGGATTGTAATAATCACAGGTAGCACTCCACTAAAATGGAGCCAATGAGATGCTTATTTTCAAGAATCCTAGCCCATCATCAGGTTTTCCTAAAGCAAGACCAAGAGAAGCCTAACTTGATTATTAGCACCAAAATTAACAACTAGAACACTCCCATATTGGGTGAATATAAGGATAGAATAGAATAATTAAACTCTATCTAAATAGGAGAATACACCTCAAAAGAGATTAAATGAATTTTCTCTGTAGAATTTGAGGATGAAAGCCTTGTATATTATATATAATATAGGAGAAACTCTTCTTGTATGCTGTTCCACGGAGCAACATGGAAGAGTAATAGTTTCTATGCAGTTTTATTTCAATGCTTGGCCCATTCTTTAGTCATTTTTATGCCATTAATTTTTTATGCTTGGTCACAATTGTGACAAGCATGGCTGAGATTAGCTACATTTATAGTACTATAGTAGCATGTTATGAGACAAGGTCAAGTCAAGTGAACAATGCTGTTGTTCTTGAAGCTCAAAAACTGAAATACATTATGCGGATGCAGATTATGGCTAGGAGTAGAGGAGGAGTGCGTCGGCCTGTTGGCCGAAGTCCTAACGATTCAGAGATTACACATGGGAGAGGTCATCAGCATGATGCCCCTGAGCGGCATAGGCCCACTGCATCTGCACATCATCTTAGGGCGGGTGTTGCTATTGATGATGTTCCTGCTGTGCAGGAACCAGACGTGGAGACGGCTGATCCGGTCACCGAGGAGGGTGATCCGGTCACCGAGGATATGGACACAGTGTCTGAATCTTTCCCTGGAGGGCCGGAGGATTCATCTGTGCTGACCGGGTTTCGCGATCATGTGGCTCTATGCGTCTGGGCTAGAGAGGTATTGACATGTTGAATTACATAGTCGAATGTCGTAATAGATTTGGTTATCCATTAATGTTTTACTTTAAATAATATGTTAAATGCAAGAACGTGCAGAGTTGAAGCTTGCTTCCCATGGCCGTAAGGTCATTAAATTCGGGAAGCCTGTAGCTGAGATTGAAGGCTTTGTGGCTGCCACTGGCCTGAGTCCATTGATTGGATGTTCAGTGGAGACAGGTGATAGGGGGTTGTTATCCGCATTTGTTGAGCGGTGGCACCCCGAGACATGTTCGTTTCACTTGCCAGTGGGCGAGATGACACTCACGCTTGACGACGTGTCATCACTGCTGCATCTCCCTGTTATGGGGACATTCGACTCGTACGAGCAGCTGGAGGTCGGCGAGGCGATGACATTGTTGGTAGAGCTACTTGATGTCACTATGGAGGAGGCTGCAGCAAAGACATCCCAGTGTCATGGGGCTTATGTTAGACTATCATGGCTCCGGGACACATATTACGCGACGGTCGAGGCGAGGCAGTGGATTTTGGCCGCCAGGGCATATCTACTTCACCTTGTTGGCTGCACATTGTTCGCCAACAAGAGTGCCACACATATAGCTGTGATATTCTTGGAGGCGTTTCGAGACTTCGATCGTTCTGCGGGATTCGCGTGGGGTGTGGCTGCTCTGATCCACATGTATCAGAACTTGAGCTACGCATGTCAGCATCACGGGAAACATCTTGCAGGATACATCACTCTTTTACAGGTAATGATATCGTTTGATGTGTATAATTACAAAACCTTATTTTATATGTGTGTTTTGTTTCCATTATTTGCTGATTTGCATGCTTTTAAATTTTTAGTGCTGGATATACGAGCATTTTCCTACTATAGGAAATGTTCCTGCAGACGAGCACTACGACGAGAGGCAGCCTCGATCCTGCAGGTGGACGAGCGCGAAGGCCTTACCGGTGGCAACCTATCGTAGACGTTTAGATAGGTTGACACCGTCTGATATTTGTTGGACACCTTACGTTGAGCATCGGCCGCACAGGGAGTTTCAGTCCATCAGTTTATTCTCCGATTTCCTCAGATGGGGTCCTCACGTGACTAGGTATCTACCTGAGAGGGTGCTTAGGCAGTTTGGCCATGTTCAGCATATTCCACCCCAGCCAGTGGCAGATGTTCCTTCTTTGGAAGACATTGAAGACAAGTGGGTTCACTTTGTAGAGCACATTGTAGACACCGGTGACTTAGTTGATTATCCAGGTCATTGTGGTGCTGCATCCATGGGGTGGTTCTTCCGCATTTCCCATCCCTTCATGACCCCATCTCGGTATGAGGAGGCAACTTCCCAGATTCCACCAGTGCTTGAGCCTGCACCATCCCAGACCCATTCCCATGGTGCTCCTACTGATCCACCCACTGATGGACATCGTCCTTCTTCTAAGCCACCCACTGATGGACATGAGAAGATACCACTTCATGCCTTGGTATTCATTGTTTATTTCATAAGTATTTCACGTTCAATTTCAGATGCTCCATTTGTTAACCAAATTGTATTGTTTATTTGTAGCATGCGTGCCAACGTGTTGCAGAGGGCCTCCAGCATATGCTTGACATGAGGATGGTGACAGAAGGCACAGATGTATACTCCATGATAGAGCAGCTGTTGCACCATGTTCGAGGCGTGACTGAGGATGGCCTTGTCTACACCCGAGCTAGACGGAGTTTCAGACCACAGAGGAGGCGTCTTCATTAGCACATTGTTTCATATATATTTTATTGTACATTGATTATTCGATCTGAGATAACATGTTTGAGTTGTATATATGTGACCTCGATTGACATATGACTTATTGACAGTTATTTATAGGACATTGATTGATATATATTTTGAAAAGAAGAAGCAATATGTAGAAAGTAGTTGTAAAATATGAGCTAATACCTTTAGATGTGACTGTAGAAAAGAAAGAAGGTGGTGTGTGTGTATAGAAATATTCTAATCTACTTATTTTGACATTTTATTGTTGGGTACTAGTAGAAAATGGCGGGTAGGAATGATCGTGCTATAGCCGAAGCCTTACAAGCTTTAGC
>PYAF01006307.1:743237-794039 GCA_007407185.1 Glycine tomentella | reverse complement strand
TTTTCAAAAAATTATAATAAATATACTAAGAACGTTTATTGATTGTTTATTTTTAAATTTAATACCACATATTACTATGCTAGTAATATAAAGAATATGATATGTAACTATATATAAATAATTTTTATTTTAATTTAAAGTATATATATACAATTATTAAAAAATCAATTAAATAAAATTATCGTAAAAATAATTTTAATAATTATTAAAAAGCAATAATTTTACTATGAAAATATTATTTATAAACAAGACATTAGGAATAAGACAATGTAGGTCAGCAAATCTTACTGATAGATTTTATGATCAATGATTACGCGACTTGATTAAATTTTTATCTTTATTAATTGATTTTAGTTTAAAGGGAATAAATTGACTTCTAGATTAAAAATTATAATAATTGAAAACATAAATTTGTGTTTTCAAGCGCCCAACAATCGCGTCGCGTGCAACCATTCACTGTGTCGGTGCGAAGTTGCGGAGTCCCAATTGACAATTTTGCCCTTTTCTTGCTGGCACCTTGCGATTTGGCGTAAATGATGCAATGCAGTATAGGTTTTTAACTTTTTCCGAATATTTTACTTTTAACTATATTATTCATATAGAGGTTTTATTGTTTTGTTTTTCATCAAATCAATCATTTCATCGTAATTTTTTTCTCTTAACTAAATAAATTTTTATTTACACTATTAGAGTACTTTATTACAAATTACAATACAATTAAAAAATATTGATTTATGTAATAATAATTATGTAAGATTTAGGTTTAAAATGTATTGTAATTAATAATATGAAAATATTTATATTAACAATATACCAAATTAAATCCTAAATCTAGTATTGAATTAAACAAATGCATGAGGTTCTTCTGTAAAGTTTTTTTATTACGAAGGACTGTTACATTCAGATTTTTTTGAGAATTGATATATTGATATTAATTTTCATGCAAAATCAGAGTATAATTTTTTAAAAAAATAGAAGTGATCTTATTGATAAATCTAAAAATAATTATTATAAAATATTTAATAAACTTACTATAAATACTCATTTATGACTGAATAACATTTAAAAACACACACTATCAATATACTTTAATTAAATTTTAATATATTTACTTGCTTCATATTTATGTATTTCATTGATTTTTTTATTAGTATATTTGTGTATTTCATTGATTTTAATAAAAATGTATTATAATTTTTTAATCATATATTAGCTACAAAGTATTCAACTTTGTTGATACTAATCTCAATGTAAGAATATGATTAGTTACTTATAGTATAATTTCTTCTCTCCAACTAAGTTTTTTCATGACTTAAATATATTTTTAGTCTTTATAATTTACTCATCTTTTAATTTTGCTTCTTGCAATTGGAGGGGGAAAATTCCTTGAAACATGCCTTATTTTTTGTTAGAAATTATTAATGTGGCTAACAAATGTTGGTATCAATAACTATCATGTTAATAAATGATGATATCATAAAATGTCACATCATAAAATTATGTCATGTTAGTCATTTTTTTAAGAGGTCATGTTAGTAATGTTATGTCAACGGTTAAAAACAAAAAATATATATAATTTATAACGATTGAAAAGAAAAATATATATTACAAAGACTAAAAAGAAAAAAAGTGATATATTTTAAAAAAAGATTTGTAAGTCTTAAATTAAATATTAATATAAATAATTTATTTAAAAACTTAGATGTAAAAATATTTAAGAGTTAAAATAGTATGATGAAGTCAAACTAAACTCTAATAAGCCTTAATTTAGCCTAATTTACATTTACAAAGTTTGAGTTTGAGTTATTTCCTTTTTATAAGCTAATTTTTAAGATCTAACCTAACTCTAACCTACTTGACATATTTTCACCTTTATAGAAATTTAAGTAGATCATGCTAAGTTAAGGTTGAATTCTTCAAGCAAGTCAAACATAATTAAACAAATAGTACTAGCATGTAATTGACCTCCCAGTCGTACCAAACAATTTTATCTGAAAAGGAAACAATTTCTCAACAAAAAAATCAACACAACTTTTCTTCTTGTTACAATTATGACTCAATATTGTATTTTTGTAAAACGTGTCTTAGTAGGTGTTTGTACCTTTCATACTAGGTTATACCATTAAGCAAGGTAGCGTATATATTAAAAATTAGCTTGTAAAAAAAAATCAAAGCAAGTTCAATTATTGTTATTATGAATCAAGATAAATTTAAGCCTTACAAAGCTTATAACGAAAACGAAAAAAAAAAAAAAAAAACTATCAAAGCATAGCTTGTTTTAGTCCATAGATGCTTATTTCATATTATTTTTTTAAAACTATATTTACCATATTAAATAATTTATTTAAAAATATGATTCTTTTTTATCAATGAGAAAATGCTTTGTATTTTTATTTGTTACTTTTTTTTATCAATAGCTAAAAATATTGTTTATATTTTTTAAATTGTATACATTATAATAAACAATAAAAAAGATTAAATTTATTTTCCTTCTTTTTAGAAAGAAATCAATAAATTACTTTTTTAGTTCTTATTTTACTTATATTTTTCAATATGATTTTTTAAAATGTTCAATTTAATTTTTTAATCTGTAAATAGTATTCAATATTGTCCTTCTATCCAAATTTACTTTAGCACATTAAAAAATTAGACAAAAGAACAACATTGATTTTAAAAAAATAAAGGATCAAATTGTATATTTTAAAATTAGAGAGATTAAATTGAATAATATTAAATAAAAGAGGTTAAAATAATTTAACTGACATAAAAAGGGATATAACTTTACTTTTATTATCTTTCTTAAAAGACTCTAAGAAGTCCAAATAAAAAAAAATTTTAATTATTCATAATCATACATAGTTGAAAAGAAAAGAAAAAAGTTCTTTTTTTTTAATTCAAACATGCTTAATATTTTCTATAAAAAATGGTGAAATTGAACTATAATAAAGCAAGTGATAACATACCAAAAAAACAAAAAATGCATGTGATGACGTGAGAATGAAATTTAGACAGCTCAGCGCTACACCAGTGGCTCCCTTACTTTCACGTGCTCTTGTATGAGTCCATGACCATAAAATGTGACGCCGGTGAAGGTGATTGACCTCCATCGTTTTCCCTTTGCAAATAAAACCTACAAAACCTCTCTTTTCGTCTATAAGCGCGTTGAACGCGACAACGCCTTCGAATTTTTTACTATTAAAACTAGTTTATTATTTATCTGTATATCACAGAATAAACACTTTTTTCATGCAAATAAATAAATAAAATAAAATAAAAATAACACATCTTTCCCTTCACCCCAAAACACATGATTTTTTACATGAAGAAAACGTGACAATATAAATGTATAAAAAGAAACGAGTTAAATTTAACTATAATTAAATATGGCATCAATTATCTTATTTATTAATGCGATTAATTATTTTTTATCTTAAACAAAAAGGATTGGACATTCAAGACTTGTAGTCCAATTTAACATCCTACATATGCGGCTTTTAGAATATATATATATATATATATATATATATATATATATATATATAGTAAATCAGCATGTTTGGCTTCCTCAATAAAGCATCTTTGTAAAAAAATAATTATTTAAATTCATTTATAAAATAAATAGTATTAACTTTAAATAATATAACAAGATTTATTTATCTTTTTGAATTATAAATAGTTTAAGGTATAACTCTTTAATTTTATTAAATTAAATTATAATTTTGATTCACTATAATATTTAATATGTGATGCTAGTTGTCCAATTTTTAAAATTATGCATTTTTAGTTTCTTTATCAATTGATTCTCAATTGTGTGATATATTGACTTTGATGTTATAGTTTAATAGTTATTGATATAAAAGGATGATGTAATATCTCTGTGACAATACATGTGCACATGTGACATTAGTATTTATTGGTTAATATTATTTATAATATAAATTCTTACAATAATATATATAAGAATAAGAGAGATGAGAAAAAAACAAAAAAAATATAGAACAAAATAGGTCATATACATATATATATATATATATATATATATATATATTATAAAGTTAATTGCATGAACAAAATTACTATTTATTATTGTTTGATTTGATTTTTTTAAAATTTAAATATGATTTTCAGTTGTTGTAACTTAGTGTTTTTAACTTTTAGATTTTATAATTTTTTTGTTTTGTTTTAATTCATAACATTTTTAAGAGTTTTATTTTTGATATTTATCATCAAAGTTTGTTAAAAAATGTTAAAAATAATATTATGATGCATCATATCAAAATATTATCATTATGTCATGCTAATGTTATTACATATCATATCAATATAATATCATATTATTAATGTCATGTCAACAACAATGTCATGTTAGTAGTATCATGCCATCATGATATTCGAGAAATTAAAACTAAAATAATAAATTTATAAGACTTAAAAAAGACTTACAAAAGCAAAAAAAATGGAAAAAAAAGACATGGACTAAGAGAAAAAAGTGGACATATTTGTAAGCACAAACAAATATTTTAGCCTTAAATATAATTTAAAATTAATATAAAATAAAATTTTTAAATAACATGAAAAATCAATCAACAATATAATGTATAGCTTAACTATATAGTCTTAGGCCTAAAAACTATAGTTTTTGTTGGCCCAAACTCCTTACTTACTAAATCATATTTTAAGACTTTTTATTAGAATCTATCACTTTAATCATCAATCAACAATCAATGAAAATGAAATTAAATGTATTTTCTATCACTATTCCATAGGAAACCACTGAAAGAATAAAAAACTTCAAAATCAAATACCCAATGAAAACAAATAAAGTTCATAATTTTTAACCTATCCATCATGCTTAGAAATCAACCAAACAAAATACCCATAACGTATTAACAACAACTAAGATAACAGGGTGTTGAATTGGTGCATGTTGATTTTGTATGAGGAACTCACTATGGCTATAATCCCTGCTACCACCACATTATGACCTTTGTTGTCACAATCACAATATAAGTCATTGCCACCATTGCCATGGCTGTCTCGACATTCATTGCCATGATTAGTGATATTGCCACTACCATGACCACCACCATCACATTCATGATCATCATTGTCATCACTAACATAATCGTCACAAGTCACAACCATTATAGTGGTTGTCATTGCCACCAATTGCTAATGGCTATTGTTATGGTAGTGGCAATGATCATGGTAGTTGATCCATCAACATTACCATCATGATCTTTATTGTTGTCATAGGTTGTTGTTGCCAATAGTAAGGGAGTGTGTATGGTCGGGCTAGTCAGGTTCGGGTGTAGAAATCCAGTCCAACGTTTATTAGAAATGAATCCGACCTATTATAGTATTCGGGTTAGGCAGGTGCAGGTTAGATAGTTCAGTTGATTTGATTTTCGACCCTCTAACCTCATAATCATATGCCTAGATCACATCTTGTGACGCCTCCGGTGACATCTGTAGCGAGACTTACAACGACGCAACAACAACTATACTTACAACAATCCAAACACACTCACCAAACTAAACAAACACACAACAAAATAGAAAATGTTTCATTTGTTTCTCCTAAGCAGGGGAAGAAGGGAAGTAAGCGAATTCACAACACAACAATGTTGATCATCTTCTCCTTCTTCACTCCATCCTTTTCCCTTTCCCTCTATACCCTTTTCCCTTCGTTTTCGCCTCACTCCCACTTGTTGCCCTACAAATTGCTTTTACCCTCTCTACTCCACCAGCAAAGGCTCTGCAAGTGGATCCTTCAAAATTTAAATTACAGAAAGAGCGAGGTTTTATTAGGGGTGACGGAGGTGGGGAGGTTGTTTGAAAGCATATCGGTGAACTTGACGGTGATGATAAAGGACGACAACATTCTAATTTCTCTCAAATTGGAGAAGTCTTTGTTCCTCCATTGGGAAAACCTCAAAGCTAGGTAGCCCCGACTGCATGCGCAGGGTGATGCATAGGGTGCCACAGAGGCCAACACTCTTAAGGTTATTATTTTCTAGCTTTAGGCTTAGGTTTTGTGTCTTTGTGTTTGTGAGTTGGTTTTAGAATTAGATATGAGTGGGAAGGAACTGGGATAATCTAGTGGAGGGAACTAGGCTAATGGATTGGGCCTAATTAACTTATGGTAAGCCAAATCTTTCGGGTTAGGTTGCACGTATAACCACCTTAACCTGTTTCTTTGACTCATCCCAAACCACCTAGGATGCATTTTTTTTTCAATTAGTGGAATTTTGGGACAGGCGGAGTCATCTTGCACACCTCTAACCATTAGGATTGACTCAACAGTGAGTCCTAAAGTAAATTAGAGATTTTTTTTTACTTTAATTACGAGAATTATGTGTCTAAATTTTTACTTATATATATATATATATATATAACTTTTTTGTCTCTCTTTAAAATTTTTGCTAATGAACTTAAAAAGCTATAGTTACATTACCTTTAGGTCAATCCTGATTGGCACCATTGTGATCGTACCACCAAATTAGTCGAATTTCAAACTAATTTATAGTTAGTTGGATTCATTATTAGCCATATGTACCAAGTACCAACTTAACTATTACCTATTTACTCAACATTTATAAGAAATATAATACAAGATCTCGTGAGATTGGGAGGCATGCATAGAGGAAAAAATCGTGTGTCGTAATTAATTTTTTAGCTAAATTATAATTTTGATCTCCTTATAATCTCAAATTCACAATTTTGGTCTCTCTATTTCTAAATCAAGATATTTAGTCCCCTGTTGTCCAAAATAAACATTTTTAGTCCTTTCATCACTTGACATATTGACATGGCTTATGTGAAAAAATTAAATGAAACAAAAAATAAAAAATATCTTAATAGAAATTGAATCCATGATGCTCTATTCATAGAATAAGCAATAAACTACTAAAAGGCTTGCTTATTTAATAAGTTATATTAATATTATTTTTTATGTATCATTAGTCAAGAGTTATTATTTTTTTCTTTGAATTATCTAAATTTATAAATTAAAAATATTTAATATATAAATCTTTTTAATTTTATTTTATATCATTTTATTTTTATTTTACCAATTCATAATTAAATTTCATAAATTAATATCTAAAGTATTTACATAAGTTTTTTTTATAAATTAATTTTAATATAAAAATTAGTTTTACTCTAATTTTTTTTGTAAAATTATTAATAGACAAGACAATAAAATACTTTCTTTATTTGATTATTTATATTAATATTATTTTCTATATGTAATTAGTCAAGAATTATTAATTTTATAAATTATCAAAATTTATAAATAAAAATATTTAATATAGAAATATTTTGAATTTTACATCAATAATTAGAGTAAAATAATTTATATATTAAAATCAATTTTAAAAAAATTATGTAAGTAATTTACATGTTAATTTAGAAATAAAATTACTTATAAATTGGAAAAAAATATGTAAAATATTAAAATAAAAACATATAAAATAGTATTAAAAATATTTATATATTAAATGTTTTTAATTTAAATTTTTTGATAATTTGAAAAAAAATTATTAACTCTTAACTAATGATACAAAGAATATAATAATTAATGATACATAGAATATAATAAAAATATATTTAATTAAATAAAACAAATAAATTAGTGATTTAATGTCTCATTTATAAATAAAAGATGATGAGTTTAATTTGTGGATTTAAAATTCTGAGAAAATGAAAATTATAATTTAATATCTTTTTTACAACAATTAAGTAATAATTTTTTTCAAAAAAAAAAAAAAGAAGAAAAAATCGCGGGAGGCATGCAGAGCGAGTAGATAGTAAAGCACAAAAAGGCGCGTGGAGACTGGTTGAGTAAGTACTAATGAAGGAAAAGGAAACGTATGTGAGGCGGGTGTCACAGTCGGAAAAAGAAATACACGTTCTTCTTATTCATCCTTAAATAGTTAAATTAATAATTAATTATTTAATTAAATAATTACCATTACCACTCTTCTTGGCTTCCATTCCATTCTATTCTTTCTATATATTATCACTCGCTCACTCCCGTTATAATTCACCACAAATTCATTCAGATACAACTTCTTCTTCTTTGATTTTTTTTTTTTCTTTTCACAATCACAATGGCGCGAGTGGATCTGGATGGTAACCCCATCAAGCCACTTACGATCTGCATGATCGGCGCTGGCGGGTTCATAGGGTCGCACCTCTGCGAGAAGCTGATGTCCGAAACCCCTCACACCGTCCTCGCCCTCGACGTCTACAGCGACAAGATCAAACACCTCCTCGAACCCGCCGATTCCCCCCTCCCCTGGGCTGGCCGCATCACCTTCCACCGCCTCAACATCAAACACGACTCTCGCCTCGAAGGCCTCATCAAGATGGCAGATCTCGTAATAATAGCACCTTTTCCTCTTTTTCTTTTCTTTTTATTCTCTTTACGTTCTCTCGTATTCTCTGTTTCCTATAGTCTATCTCACTTCGTGTCTCTCTTTCAGACTATTAATCTGGCTGCGATTTGCACTCCCGCGGATTACAACACGCGCCCTCTCGACACCATTTACAGCAATTTCATCGACGCGCTCCCCGTGGTAACTAACTAACTAACCACCTTTTCAAATTGAAAATGTGAAACGCTGTATCTTCAAGATTTGATTTCGATGTGACGTCGTTTTGTGCTTTTTAGGTGAAATACTGTTCCGAGAACAACAAGCGCCTTATCCATTTCTCCACTTGCGAAGTGTACGGGAAAACGATTGGGGCCTTTCTCCCTAAAGATAGTCCTCTTCGCATGGTAACCTTTCTTTTGAATTTTAGTATTGAACCGTTTTCTTTTGAAGAGCGTTTTAGATCTGTGCTTTGTGAGTTGTGCTTTTGCGTTTTGCGTTGGTTTTCGAATTTCTCCGTGACGTGGATTTTGTGGCGTGATGTGGCTATTTGGATTTGGATTTAGGTTGTGATTAGTGTGATTAGTAATCGCCTTGTTATAGTACGATTTTGACTTTGGATGTTAGTTAGAGGAGGTGGACGTGTTGTGATTTTGTTCTTTTTGATGAATTTGGCGTTGTATTTAGGTTGTGGTTGCATTCCTTATTGGATGATTTGATTGTGTGCGATTTTCAATTGCGTTTGGGTTGTTAATTGTTAGTTATAGGATGTTGACGTATTGTGAATTTTCATGAATTACTCTTTTTTGGTTCTTCCTTCTTCGGGATCGGTATTGGGTTGGACTTTTTTTCAATTTTGTAATCATTTGTCGCTATCTGGTTTTTCTGGTTTTGTATTGGGAGCAAGGGTTGGTTGGGTTGGTTGTTGTTTCTTTCTTTGTGATGAGATTGAGCTGAGATGTGTTGTTTTGTGTGCAATGTTGTGTTAGGATCCGGCATACTATGTTCTTAAAGAAGATGAGTCTCCTTGCATTTTTGGTTCTATTGAAAAGCAGAGGTGGTCTTATGCATGTGCAAAACAGTTGATTGAGAGGCTGATTTATGGTGAGTTGATTTGTATTTTTTGTTTTGGTGTATGTTTTTCTTTTCAATTTTGATTATTCTTACTTATGTGTGATCATCGGCAGCTGAGGGTGCTGAAAATGGCTTGGAGTTCACAATTGTAAGGCCATTTAACTGGATTGGGCCTCGAATGGATTTCATTCCCGGGATTGATGGTCCAAGTGAGGGTGTTCCTCGGGTTCTTGCTTGCTTTAGCAATGTCAGTTACTTACTTGTGCTATTGCTTTTTGTTGAAGTTTGTTGATATTTTAGCCGGAGTTTTGAAAATTTGTTCAAAATTTTCTGTTTTCCTTTGTCTGCAGAATCTTCTCAGAGGAGAGCCCCTCAAGCTTGTGGACGGTGGCCAGTCCCAGAGAACCTTCATTTACATTAAAGATGCTATTGAAGCTGTCTTGTTGATGATTGTACGTTCTAATGTCCTATCTTTATTTTTGGGACTGTTTGTCTTTTAAATACAGATTCATGTGATATTTTTTCATGTTAAATTATTGATATTGTCGGCTGGTCCACTGAGTGTTATGACCTGTTAACAGGAAAACCCTGCCAGGGCCAATGGCCACATATTTAATGTGGGCAACCCAAACAATGAGGTCACTGTTAGGCAGCTTGCTGAAATAATGATTCAGGTGGAATGATAAACTTTTTATTGTTATTTGACTACTGTTAGAATTTAGGCATGTTGTTATGGGAATTCATGAATCAATTGTTATTCTATTCTTTTTATATACAGGTTTACTCAAAGGTAAGTGGAGAACAAACTCCTGAAACACCTACCGTTGATGTGAGCTCAAAAGAATTTTATGGCGAGGGATATGATGACAGTGACAAGAGAATCCCTGACATGACCATAATAAACAAGCAGCTTGGTAGGTTTACTCACTCTTTAATTTAACCATATTGACCCTTTTTAAGATTGTAACTTACTTTTCTTGTTAATGGTCATTGCTTCTCCTCTCAGGATGGAATCCTAAGACTTCACTTTGGGACCTGCTTGAGTCCACTCTGACATATCAGCACAGGACATATGCTGAAGCCGTTAAGAAAGTCATTGCAAAACCCCTTGCAAGTTAAGCTTTTACAGTGATGGTGATGTGCTTCCTTTGAGAAGGGGTGTTCTTGCCCAAGTGTTCTGCCATATTTTACTGGTTGATTTTATATAAAATCGTAAATTTTCCTCCTTTTGGTTTCGTTAGCCAGTAGTCAATATAGCCCACATAAGCCCCAATGCCTTGGTGTATGTTCCTCGAGAAGTAGGAATTTATATATAGGGCAATCTGTGCTGCTATGTAATTTTAATGTAGAGACCATGCACTGCTAAACATGATGTTGAGGCACTTTATATACTAGGGAAGACGTTTTTTCTGTGTTTTTAGGGACCTCTCGATTCATTGCTTTGTTGTCTTTCCAGGTCAGCTGTAAGTTGTATCATTCTGTTTGACCTTAAGCCATGTGTTCTAAATAATTGTCATTAATTAATTTATATTATGGGTATTTTTTGTTACTAAATACTAATATTCCTTATTGTTGTCATCTGGGATTATTCCGGTACTCTGTCTATTCATCTAAGAGTTTTTCGACTTCTGGATATTTTAATAGTTATTTAATTATTTAATGTTTACTACTAATTATAATTATTTAATAGAGTACATCTAATATATAATCAGTGTTCTCATGACATTTGTTAGCAAAACTTAACAGCGATGCGTAAGAAATGATTACAACTTTTCCGCTACCATGTCCATCGGACTAAGTGGGTTGCAAATCTACAATAGTAGAAGTAATATAGGGCCCATTTAGTTACAGCTCAGAAGATTTTTTAGTATCTTATTTACTAGAAAAAGATCTTTTTTATTTTTTAAGAGTATTTGGTTATTAATTTTTTTTAACTTTTATAAAAGTAAAAGTTGTGTGTAGATCTTTTTTAAAAGTTCAAATTTCCAACTTGAATTGTACTTTTCAGGAATCTGTTTTCCAAATTATGCTTGGATAATAATGTTCTCAAAAAATTTTAAAATGACAAAGGATATCCTTCCCATTTCTAAACGTACATGGTTTCTCTCTCTTGTTCCTCTAAAGAGTTTTGCGTCTTCCTCTGAAGAGTTTTGCGTCTTTCGTTCGAAGGTTCTGCTCTTCCGTTGAAAGTTCTACGCTTCCTCGCTCGAAGGTTTACGTCTTCCTCATTCCTCTGTTCCTCAATCTCTCTTCTGTTTTTTGACTTCTTTTCAGCTCATCCTTCTTCATCTCTTCTTCTTTGTTTGTTAACATCACATGTTAACAATTTCTTCATCAAATTCTTTTTCTTTTCGTTTAAATTTTGAATTATTATGGGTTAGGGTTATGCTTTTATTTGTCTCATTAGTTATTATGAATTTTGATCCCTTGAACATATTCTTGTGGAGATTGTGAGGTGTTCCCTAAATATTCTTGAATGTTTATCATTGTTTCTATTTCTTAAACTTGTAAAATGCCTCTCAATCAAGTTCCTCTGAAAAGAAAGAAAGCAAAATGGTGTGATAATAAGATTGAGATTCTGCTGAAAGTGTGCATAATAAACCTCAAAACCACTTCACCAAGCTTGGGTGGACAAGTATTGCAAAAAAATTCAATAAGGCAACAAATTTGACATATGAATATAAGCAATTTAGAAATAGGTGGGATTCTTTAAAAAAGGAATGACAATTATGGGCTAAGCTTATTGGGAAGGACACTGGTCTTGGCTGGGATGGACATAGGAAAACCATTGCCACTAGTGATAAATGGTGGGAAGCCAAAATTCAGGTGTGTACTATTCAACTAATATTTTGGAAATTGTAATTGTTTTAAATTTCATCTTGTCATATGTAATCGTTAGTGAATTTGTCTTTCCTCTTAATATTGCCACTGGTATCAATATGATAGTAGTTTTTGCTACCTCTCTCACCCTTCCACACTAGTTGTTTTTGTTTTTTTTTTTTTGTTTTTTATAACACTTGTTTTGGAAGAATTTGGATGAGAATTTGATTACCGAGTAGTGCAAATTATTTTATAAAAAATAGTTTTTAAAACAAAATGTGAGAAGTGAATTAAACAAGCCCTATAATTTTCTATATAATTTTAACACATGGAGAGAATAGGGTTTCTTGATGGCTTGTTAGAGCTCAGAAGATGTTTCCTTAGTGCCCATTGATGTAATTTGGATTGTCTTTCGGTAATATTGGGAATTTTCTCCATGGTTAGATGAACCAGCTTTGAGTAATTAATGTGGGAACAAGGTCCCTGTGCCATTCATCGTGATTTACCTTAAAAAATTGTCTTTTGTTGCTGCGAGGAGCCCTTCTGTGTCGCGATTCCTTGACATGCTGTTTGAGAATGCCAAAGAGAAGGCTGGTCTAGTGGAGGAGTTTTAGTGGCTTGGTCTGATGCTCTTTGTGGCTGTTCCTTTTCCTGGAACAGGAGCATGGACCAGAGCCTTTATAGCATCCATTCTTGATATGCCATTTTGGGCTTCTGTGTCTGCTAATTTCTTTAGTGTTGTATTTGTTGGGTTGCTAGTAAATTTTGTAGTGAACTTTGGTCTAAAGTATGCCATCATTACTGGTGTCATCTTTTCTTTGTTTCCACATTCATGTGGAGTGTCCTTATAAATCTTAAAAAAGGTTTGAGCACATAAAATTGATGTGAAATGTTTGATTTTCCTTTACCAACATGAAGACAATTGTAGTTTTGTTGTTCATTCTCTTGGTTTTCATTTTCTTATATTTTTATAATTGTTATAAATCTATGATTTAGAACAAAAGTTTGGTCAAGTTTATGATAAATCCTAATTATTATTATCATTGACTTTAGTCAAAGTCCCCTGTGGTGCTGCTACTGCTCTATATTTGGCAAAAGCCATGGACATTGTGAGATAAATTCTATGAATGAGGTTTCTGCCCATTCTTAGTCTACCCTGTTAGGTTCAATCTAACAAAACCCAACTTGGTATGATTTCACATATCAAAATGAGAAACTAATTACTTTAATAATATAAGAAGGAACATCAAGTTACATTGTAAAAGAGAATGTAACATGATCACTTTGACAATATAAACTTAACTATATGGTATTATCGCTATATTACACCATAATTGTGATTGTCATCAATGTCATGGTATAGAAATGTGTTGGTTTACAGAACATGACTTGATTCTTATAGACACACCATATTGTTGAATAAAACCATGTTTTTTTTTCTTCTTCTTTTTTCCATTTTACTTTGTTTCATATGATATTCAAATTGACAGAGCCTTAACACCAACCACCTTGAGTTCAATGCAATAACTTCAAAGAGAACAGTTGTGTCCCCCAAGAACTTCTCATTTTTATATCTTTGGGTGCAACTCTGGCACTTACGGCCATAGCCAGAGCAAGAACCAACAACAAGATACACCACTTAGCCATCTCTCTTTGTCTCCCACACACTTGGAATATACACTACGTAATTGCACTCTCATTTAGTTACTCTCAGAGACTGTGTCGTGTGCCTAAGTGTTTTGGAGTGTGCTTTTTATTGGGACGAAAAATAAACTTAACCGGTGAAGGGTAGTTGGCAATGGTAAATGAAACTTTAATGCCATTGCAGAGACAACTTGCTCTGGAGGAGTTGGGTCGATATAGATAGATATTCTTCAGTTGTTTTTTGAACTTGATATACATCTTTACTTGAACAAAATTAATATTAATAGAAAAATAAAATAAATAAGAATTTATGGCTGAAGATTGAATGACTGCAGCCATGAAGTTAATTTTCAACTGTTAATAATGATCCATATGCATTAGGGGAAAAATGTAGCATATATATTGCTGACTTGAAAATCACTTGACTGATTAATTATTTTAATTAAGAACATATCACTTTCAATTTTATAATTACTTCATGCTTGGCTGCAGTTTGATTAAGGATGTTTATGCTTGCACTCCATAAGATAAACAATACTCTCTTTGTATTCCAGAAAGTCTAATTCAAAATGTAATTTTTACATTCCGAACTATAAATGAGTAACTCTCTTTGTATGGACCAGCAAGGGTTTCTAGCAAATTTCTATAAAATATGGGTTACACCTGTGTCACAACTTGACAATTGTTCCAATGTACATTTTCCTAGTTTAACTAGTGTAGAACCCTTGCATACGCACAGGCTGTTGTGATTCGTGTTAGTTTGTTTCATTTTGGATTTGGTTAATTAGAGAATAGTTTTGTTAAGGTTATGATAGCAAGTATTGTTTATAAGATGATAATATATTAGGAAAATGAAACGTTAATTAAGATAAAGGGAAGAATTTGGAATTTAGTAATTGATGTAAAATTTTCAAAGTTATACATTGAATGATTAATTTAAGTTTGGAGCAATAAAGTAGTTGTATATGTTATTTTGAAATAATAATTATATTAATTATACTATAAATTAAAATTTAATCATGTTATTTCATGGAGCATACTGTACTCTTGGTTCTATCAAGGTTATCTAAATAAAAGGTTGTGCAATCTGCCAAGGTTATATAGCATTTGAAAGCTTATAGGCTTCGGTGGAACATTTTGTGTGTTGTCTTTGCTTATCTCCATTTATATAATAACATGAATTTTTTATTGCAATTTTTTTATATAATAAGAGTAGTCATTTTTGTTGTAGTGCATATGAAATCAGATCCTCCAACAACATAAGATCAGAAAAAATAAAAGGTCATTCCCAAAATCTGTAACACCTAATCGAAATCCCATTGTAATTCATACTCCATAGAATAACAGAACCCAATACGTCTACTAAACCATCACCTTGCAAAATTATTAATGTTACTAATATTCACTAGTAATCTCCAACTTCAGTACAGTGGTAGCCTTCCCTACACTAAGGTCATTTCATAGTATCATTATGCATCTTATCACACTAACAATAAAACAAACATTGATTGATTAAATTATTGGATATACATTATTATCCTCACATAATTTAAGTATAATATTGATTTTTGTATTAATTGAATAATTTCAATAATGTGTTTTAATTATGAATTTTCATATTTTGGAACATTAACTACAACTTTGATTCAGTAATGAATTTGTAACACTTGATAATCAAACAATATCATATTATAATTTCTTAAAACTATAAAAGACTATATATAATAATACATGAAATTAGTTGTGTCTATTAGGTGTGAATGAGGGTTGTTTCATTGTTATGGATCAACACTTAGTTAGCAAAAGAAAATCATGACAACTATTACATTTAGAACCATATTACTAAACAAAAACTAATAGATTTAATAGTTCAGTCCTTCTTGATTTGTTTCCTACACTTAGTAGCTGATTATTGAGTTGTTATAAATTTTTTAGAAAGGTAATATTTTGGCAGGTTCTCCTCTGAACCATGTTTTGCAGGAGTAACAGGAGGAGTAGTGTGTAGATGATAATTTGGATCAATTGAAGAAACATTTTTTATTGAAGTCATTGTGTGTATAGCATTAGGATCATGATCAACAGTAACTGACTGTCATTGTTGGAATAACAATGAAAATAAGTATTTATAAATATTCCACAGTAAAAATAAGTATAGATAATAATGATAAAAGTAAATTACACTCGTACCCCCTATGTTTTGCTCAAATTTCACCCGATACCCCTCCCTTTTTTCATATTACTTTTACCCCCTTCTGTTAATGTCGTTAACTAAAATACGTGAGCAGACAAAATTGTCTTTTAATTGTAAACAAATTATCCCTTCCCAATTAGTTCCAGAATTTAGGTTTCACGTTCCGTTCTTCTTCCCCATTCACGAGTACTGTCATCTTCCTCTCTTGTTGGCGAGTTCTTCTTTAGCATCCATGGGGTGTGAGTTCTTTTTCCTCTCACGACGTTCACATTTCATTCCTCTTCAACATTCACGAGTTTTTCGCCGTTTCTCTTCCAATTCACGAGTTCTTCATTGTTCATCTTCTAGTTCGCGAGTTCTACACTGTTCCTCTGTTTCTCTTCTTGTTCCACGATTTCTGTTCACATTAGGGTTCTGCTTGTAAGTGACTATTGGACCTTGTATATAAAATACTTTTTTAATAATATTTATTTAATTTTATTTTTTATTGTTGCGTATTTCTGAATGAGGTTTTAATGGGAGATCAGTTTGGGACCACTTATGATATTTAAAATCATTTGTTTATTATTGTTGATTAAAATAGTGTTGATATTTGGGACCATATGAAACACAATGAATGAACTGAAAATCATTTATTTATTATTGTTGATTAAAATACTATTGATGTTTGGGATCACAGGAACACAAATGCAGGAGCAAAATACTAATTTTGAAGCAAATGACCATATTCAATCATAGAAAAAAATTGAACTAAAAAATTGAAGAAAAAGAATGAAGGATGTTAACACTTCGTACCAAGAAGGTGGGTTCACGTCTAATAAAAAGCTGAGTTCACGTTCAATTAGAGAAAAAAATAAAAAGAAACAAGAGTCTTAAAATATTTTCAGGTTGGGAGGTAGAAGATGAGGGTATTTTAAACATAAAATTGCATTAAAAGTCATATGATCAGCATGTTCCTACTTTCTGTTAAATTATTAAACGGAGTTTAGGACGGATGTTCTAATGATAACTCACCGTATCATTTTCGATAAAATTATGTTCATTTGAAGGTCGTGGATGAGATTTAGACGTTCCCTGTAATTATGCAATAGAAAAGAACATTATATTAGTAAATAAGTTAAGTACAATCGTATAAGGAGTTAATGGTTTAAATACCTCCTAGTTTTAGAATAAATCCAAAATAGTTGTCATTATAGTGGGGTCATTAGATATTTGTTGTACAGATGAATTTTTCTATTTGGGTTGCACTCGAACCTTGAATGCTAGAGCATGACCCAAGATATTATCTAGTGGGTTTGAAAAGATATTAACATTTTTATCACCACCCTTTGAACACACAAATTCAAAGAGATAAGATTTAGTGAATTATAACATAATCAAAAGTGACAAATTAATAAGTAATAATGCTGTTGAGTGACCTACATCAAACATCATTTGAATTGTCTCTTGAGCAGTCTTCCCTATAAGTTGCAAACATTGTTGATCCCATAAGACAAAATTAGAGTTATGTTTGTTATGATAGACTATGACTTCCAGCCTATACCTATCCATTGCATAAAATTGGGGAGAAATCTTAAATCAGCAAAATCTTTTAGTGGGAAAAAAAAACTACGTACCCCATGAGCCGGAGGCTCCATGCTATGCGCAAGTAAGGGGGAACGATATTGTACGCAGCCTTACCCTTGCATAAGCAAAGAGACTGTTTCCGGATTCAAACCCATGACCAACAAGTCATCAAGACACAACTTTACCGTTGTGCCAGAGTTCGTCCTTTTTAGAGGGAAAAAATACAAGAGGAAAATGATAATGGGAAAAAATTATAGAAAATTAATACATAGGCAAGTGTAAGTAGCAAATTACCTTAATAGACTTTTGTCATTGTATCTTCTACACAAACATGTAAATGGGCCATCAAGGATTAGAGCGGTTTTGTTACACCTATTACAAGCTGGGTAACACCACCCCTGATTGTCTACACTTATTTTCCCAATTGTCCCAATAGTGACACATATGATATCCTACAATTTTGGGACAAAAAAAAACTGATGGATCAACCCAAAACAAATATTGAATGGAATGTACTAATCTAATAAGCATATTTATTTAAAAAAGAGAAGCACAAAGGACTACGCACAGTTCTGGCCTCATTGACTTGAGCTAGACATGATTCAGAAGATTGGGAAAGACTTCAATCCTTTGTTGAAGAGTTTAGTGCTGGAACACCAATAGGTAATGTAACACCAGTTTTATAATCCAACAATAATTAGCTTTTAATTAATATGTGAAGAATATTAATTTTCCCAACAAGACAATCTTTCTAAAACAAAATTATTATACTTAACCTTTCTCTAAATGACTATTTCAGGCAGTGAATCATTAATAAACAACTTTGAAACTTGCCATATATTGTTCATCGATGCTGGGTAAATTCCTACAATAATAGTTAGAAAGGGTACCTAAGTAATATGATAACAACATTAAAGGAAATTACGAAGAGACCAAGATTTGAAAAATTAACCTTGAGAACCTTTGATTTTAGCATGGCTTAGCAAAATTATAATAGCAACCAAACCACTTGTTTCCTTAAGATAATTCAATAGCTGTAAACAGTAGTCATCCCAAAGAGTACACATAACCGTTTGATCAGTGTCAATAATAAACATAACTAATTATAGAATACTTAATTGATTTAAACTAAAGATAGGTGCAGCACAAATATAGTTCAATTACCTTTGATCCTTCATGGTGAAAGATATGCTTTATGGGTTACCATTTATTTGGTGGAAAGTTATTTCATGCAAAATATCAATAACACCTATGCAAGAAAATCAATCCCAAAAAAATCAATTTTTCATAATATTAAAAAAACAAAAATCAACTAACAGGCACACTTTTAGAAGATTCAATGGGAAAAGTGTAATTTATAACTAAATGGAAGCACAAAAAAATGGAGTAAAGTAAAAAAAAAAGGATTACAAACTAAGAGATCGCGTCGATAACTTCCAACAATAATATCTTCATACTTAACAAATTCATAAGACTTGAAAGAAATATCATCAATTTCTTGCTCAATAATAGTGGTGACGACTGTGAAAACTAATTTATAAGTGTGAAGGCAAACTTTGTACTATCCTTCATTAGGAACAATTTTAAAGTTATGCATCATATAAGTTTGATTTTCCTTAAGCATAAGCTTCCATGTGTTTAATTGTTCCTTCTTCACAATCACATGTATTTTATCAGTCTATGAAAACAAAAGAACCAAGTAAAAAATGTATATTGATATTAAATTAGATAAGAAATGGTAGTGAAATTAGTAGGCCAACATTCATATACATTATAACCACCTCATCCTGTTCAGTTGTCTTTAGTTTAACAAACCAAAGATTGATAATTTTGACAACAAGTTTAAGTGTTTCCTTCATGTTATCAATGTTCTTAATAAAATCTGGACTCCTTGCCATTTCTATCAAAAAAATGAATAGAACAAAGTTAGGTAAAGATAAAGTTAAATAAAAGTCAAAACACATATATGACAGGAACAAATTAGCATGGATAAAGGTAAAGATAAAGTTTATCTGGATATTATAGACATAATGCTACTGTTGGATAAATTACATATATAACAAGAATAAAATAAGTTGGCAGCTAACAAAATGAATTTAACTTATTATAGAGTAGGGAAAAACACACTTATGCATATGATAAATTCATAAAAAATGTGGAAATAACAAAATAAAAATTAGAAAAGTATAAAATGAAATGTGAAAATCAGAAAATTATAAATAAAGTACTACAAAAGATAACTTATTCACCTTAATTTATGGATCTAATTTAGGTTAGTTAGTTGTTATAGATTTAAGCATTATATCAAGTTAGACCATATTAGTAAGATTATAGTCATGAGAACATAGTAAGGTGATTTAAATTACAAAATATTTTCTACAAAACCCTTTGATTATGGAAGGGCGGCACAGAGAGTGCAAGATTATTAACTATAAAAAAAAACACTATTTATTTATATATTTTTAAATAAGATAACTAAAACTAAAAATATATATTTAAAGTGACCAGATAAATTTGAACAATTTATTTAAAACAAAATAAAATATATCGATGTAGAAAAATTATATAACACTTTTTAATTAATGATGAGAAATGACACTAAATATTTTATATATAGATAATAGATTATTAATAATAAAAAATAAAGATCTATGATCAAACAAACACTACATATATATATATATATATGCATTTTTTTTTTAAGTTCATATCACATGATTGTTATGATATGCATGTATGGAAAATGTAAAGATTGAAGGAAGAAAAAGAAAAATGATGCCATGTCATTTGTACCCGGAAATTAATTATTACTTGGCTATAAAAAATTACTATATAAAAATAAAAAGTTATTTAAAACAAATTAAAATATGAAAAATAAGGCTTATTTGGAAATGCATAAAATTACTAATTTTCAATTATGGTCAAATAATTAATTATTTGTGTTATTTTATATTTATTTCATATTAATTTTACCAATTATTTTAATTTAATAAGTTAATTATTTTAACTTTTCAACTAACTTATCCACTAATTTCATCAAATGCACCCAATTTCAATATTCATAATTTGAACATTATGAATTTTTGTTGAATATAATTAGTGATTATACTTTATTGCTAAAAAAATATTATCTCCTAAAAATATCTATGATCTATGTACTAAAACCAATATTATACGTTTTGTTAAGGTTGAACATAGGGTCATTGCCTGGAGTAGTATTTTGAGTTAGTTTACTTTACATGAGTCTTGAACTTGCTATAAGTTAGTTAGAAACAAAGTAATGTAAATAATGTGATCATTTGCCATATGTTGGGTTTCCTCAACATATTGTCTATCTCTATTTCTATGAACTATATTTCTTTTGCATTGAATTTATGTTTCCTGAAGTATCAATATATTTTTAGAATAATTTTGCAAGAAATGTTGATGTTAATGTATTTGTATGTTTAGAGTGTATTTATGCATGTATGTGCTTAGATATTAAATTCAAAGAATAATTGAGTAGTAGTATGTTTGGTTTTTGAAATTCTTGCTCGTGAATATTCATCATCATCAATATATATATTAAAAATGTCCGGCCACCAATTTATTTAACAAGTGTGATTACGAGTGCAAGTCTATTTTATTTTTTCATTTTTCTCTCTCAATCACTTTCTTTATTTTTCTCTCCTTTTTTGTCTCTTCATTATGCAAAGAAGAAAAAACAGGTTGTTGTTCTCTAATATTATAATATTACTGTAGACCATAATTTTCAATGATAGACTGAAATAATAATATGTTTGGATGACATTAAAAGAAATTAAAATTACATGTTTGGATAAATTCGTCTTCTAAATTCTTCTATGAGTAAGAAATAAATTAAATTTAGTTTATAAGTTAATATTTAGGTGTGTGGAAGGTGATTAGTATTTACAATAAAAAGAATAGAATGATGATTAGTAATTAGAATGTATAAGTAATTAGAACATATTTGAGAAAATTAAAGAATAGAATTAGTAAAAACTACATCAATAATCAATATGCTATGAGCAAATTGAAATATCATGTGGCACACGAGATGGGTCAGCATATTTCAGCATAACTTCATAAGCAAAGGAGAAAGAAGTTAATATTCTTCTCAAGTGAACTTGTCTCTAGAGTAGGCACGTAAAAGTGTATTCATTTCCTAGGCAACAAAGACAACACCCAAAACTAACAGCAACAAACAAAAAAGATTATCCCAATAGGTGGGCTGCAACCCGTTTATTGCATTTTAACAATGAGGAAAATAATAAAAAAAACTCCTAGAAATAAACTGCTATAAAATAATAAAAAATTAATCAAAACCTCAACACATATATAACGAACATTTTTATTGCGAGCATTAAAAACATTACTAGATTTACACATTATAGACTAAAATCAGTCAAAAAAAAAATAGAATTAAAAGTAAAAACTTTTAAAAAATTAGAAAATAGAAACATAATTCATCCAAATTCATTTTCAGAGGTGATAAGATAACTGAGAAGTGTTAGAACCTGCTAGATCAAGACTATGATAAGCACCAGCACCAATTCCCACTATTCTTACCTTGTCTTCTTCATATCCAAACTTCACTTCAACTTGAAAATGCTCGTCATGTTCAGAACCTTTGACCAAGCCGTCCCAGTATTCCTCTTCCCCGTTAATAAACACGTCCATCCCCTACACATCAATATATATATATATATTCTGACTGACCCATAGTTTTCAGCTTCTTTTTGTGTCTCACTCAGTTATTGACCTCAAACTACTATGGGGGAGATCATCATTCCCATCGAAGAATGTCGTGTCCCTTGATATCTTAGCCCCACATAAAAGTTTCCTTACTTTCCCCTTCTCCCCTAACAAGGTCATAATGATCGTTTAACAAAAGTATGTCATGGAACAATCATCATAAGGTCTTCATAAACAATAAACAGGAGGGACTGACAATTACAAAGAGAGAAACCTCATCTATACGAGTCCCTCAACCCGAGTTAGAAAGATAGATTATATTTTGATATAAATTGAATGTTCTGAGTTAGATTTTGTAGATGAGGTTACACTTACATATATGTCATTTAATTACAGAAATTTAGTTACAGAAACAAAAGTCCAAATGATGTTTATTTAAAAAACTATAAAAAAATATGCTACACTTGCATATGTCATTTAATTCCATTCAAAGTCATGCTATAATTAGCGGAAAGAAAATGACGCTCTGGAAAATACTTGAAGATGCCAATTCCTTTGGAAAAAAGGCGATAAATTCTCAAGCCCGTTAATTATATCAACATTCAGTTCATGTTGGAGAGTCGGTGAACGAAGCATGTGGGTTGAAATCAATCAAAGGGGTAAAAAATTAATAGTAAATATTAACTAAAACTTAAACTACAATAAACTAACACGTTAAATGTGACTTTTATTTTATTTAAGTTATACCGACAGTTCTTTCAACATTAACATCAACAGTACCTTTAATTTAAGTTAATTGGAGTTAAAACTAAAACAAGGGAATGACTGAAATATAAAATTACTAATGAGTTTAACCCTCCATCAAGCTTATAGTTTTTCTCCACTCCGTCCTAAGACATATTGTCTGTCAATCTATATTTCACTTCGTTAGGTATTATTTAACTACCTTTGCCATATAAGTTTCGATCGACTCTATCTCTCTATCTCTCTTTGTATCGAATCGAGCTCTTGGTAACAAACTCTTGTTCTTAAGAGAGCATACAATAGACTCTCATAATGTGTCCAAACCACTTCATAACAACATGTAGTTCTTTCAAATTATAAAATTCATCAATCTGCATATAAATTTTCACCAATATTTCTTTTAATGTGCATAATCAAACAATCAGTTAGAAATTTATCTTGCATTTTAATTCTAAGTTTATTTTTGACAATCTTCACAATTAAAAATGATCTCTCCATTGTGATAGTTAAAATATAAAGAATCAATATAAAAAAAAATAAATGATCAATCAAAAGATAAATCAAATATTTTATTATTCAGCTGTCTCCACTTATTTCTTAAAATATACATATATAAAGAGTAAATTTTCTCATATGTTTTCTACAATCAATAAAAAAAATTAAAACAAATCTAAATTAAATAACATATACATTTTAGAAAATGTGAAGTGGAGAAAAATCATGTGTGACAATTGAAAAAACAATAGTACATGAAGAATGAAAATAATTGGCAAAAAGGAAAAATTGTAGTATTCTACATTATAAAGAAATTTACAAAATTATAGAAGTTAATAGTATCCTTTTTAAGTATATTTAATATTTACGTTATATTAATTTCTTGAATATATTAAAAGAAAGTATATCTAATGAGTTATTCAAAAAAAAATATTTTAAAAGTTAATAATATCTTTTTTAAAGTATATTTAATATTTACATATAAAAAAGAAAGATTTACTACAACAAATTCTAGGTACATATATCTTAAAAAATATATAATTATAATTATGAATATAATATTGATACTTATCTAATTATATTTTTAATGTATATATATTAATTGCATTTGGAAAGGAGGGGAACTAAAAGCCCATACCTGCCCCCGTACGTCCGTCTCTTGTTGGGACGAAGAACTTACAAAAAGATCCTTACAATTATTAAATCTAGAATTATATTATATGTTTATTCTACAGTTAGATATTACATAGTCTCCCTAATAATTCAAATAGAAGTGAAATATTAGAATTACTTTATTAACAAAATTTTGACTAAAAGATTAATATATTTAATTATTTATATTACATAATCTCCCTAATAATTTAGCTTTAGGTCCTAAAGTTTGTACAACACACCCCTCTGTAAAGAGGATAAAAAACTGATTTTGTTGACATTTTTTAAAACTGCTTCCAAAATTGTTGCTCAATACTATGCTCTTTTGAATAAATATTCTAAACAGCAATCAAGAGTAGATGTTTAGAGACACCGTCATAATTATATCCATATAATTACCTATAAGAGGCATAATTTTATATGTTTAGACGATACTCTTTGCCAACCATCTCATGTCGTGAATAGTTCAATTTTACATTTTGTTTTGTCGTGAATATATAGTTGTTGTGACCCTAGCTCAATTATGCATGTTGGCATGCACGTGCATTTTTTTTTTTTTTTTTTTATCCTAGGATTAAAATACTCGATTCTAGTCTTCATTTTTATACTCAAGTTGAAGATATCCGCTTTTAATTAAAAATTAATGATTTTTTTTAAATTACGGATAATTATAGATGTAAAAATAAAATCTATAAGAATTATTTTGTCAATATCTTTTATATAATTACTACCATTATAACTTTGTAGTTATTCCAACGCAAAAGTGATATTATTATAACTTTCAGTTATTCAACAACAATGTCGCTTTGGCCGAGTGGTTAAGGCGTGTGCCTGCTAAGTACATGGGGTTTCCCCGCGAGAGTTCGAATCTCTCAGGCGACGTCTGGAGTTTTTTTTATTGCGTCTCTTGCCAATCGCGTTTTTTCCTTCTTGACTGAGGTTTGTTTCTTTAACCTTGAAAACTCTTTGATCAATCATATTGATTATTGCTATGATAATTCATAATCATATCAGAAGAATTAGAGAATTGGAATGCCTCGTTGAAGCATCTCCTGAGGCAAAGAAGGCCCTACTTGTTGAAATAGCCTTCATTCACTGTGGGTAAGCAATTTTTTCTCCATCATTGTTGTGATTTTGTGATTAATATAGGAAAAAAAATGCCATCCACCAAGCTGCTTTTATATTTTCTTCTTTGCTTTTTACAAAATGTCTTGACTGAGTATATATAATCGTATTATGCTACACATTCAAGAGTGAGAAAGTGAATTTGTCTGACATCTAGGTAAGTGTTAGGTTATATATTTTTCATTGAATTTAATTGGAAAGTGATGTTTTAGAGATGATTTTTTTAATGTAATTGTCCTTTCAAAATATTCAAATGCGCATCATAGACAATTATACTAATAACATTAATGTGATATTGAGATAAGACCAAAATATTTGATTTCATCTACTTTAACAAGGTCGGTTGACATCTGAATAAGGACTCAATTAATGATCTAATATTCATGGTCGATATATAACTCAATTAGTATATGATTGAAAAAAATATACAATCCTTCAACATCAAATATGATTAAACGAAGAGACTAAAAAAAACATTAATTGACATTTATTCAAAACAACATCAATTAATTAAAATATATCAATATATATATTTTCTTATTTTTCTTATGTTTTACAATCATTTTAAAAATCTTACTCATTATATTGATCAAAGTTAAAATATATTCCTTAAAAAAACACTCAGACAATAGAAATATGAAGTGTGCTACCATAAAATATAAAGTGTGCTACCATAAAAACATTTTGTGTTATACTAAGATTGATTGAAATTGAAATTGGATTTACATTCGTGTAGTTTTTCTGAACTTTGATCAAGGCAAGATATCACCCTTGACTTGACCTGGAGAGAAAACGGAACATGATAATCAGGAAAATAATAATAGTAAAAAATAAAAGCATTATTTTGTACCGGTCCTATTAAATATATAAAAAAAACCCATAAAAGCATTAGGTTAGGAATAATAACGATGACGAAGCAAAATTGCCGGTGAATCGGAGCTGAATCTGAATCTCGTCGAACTCGAATTGCGTTGCCGGACCCTTCTGCGGCCTGAGAAGAGAGAGACGGCGGCGCTCCGTTCCCTCGCGGCGGAGGATCTGACCGTGTTGTCCGGAATGAGAGGTCTCTCCGTCTTCACCAGCGACATCCGCAATTGTCAGAACAAGGAACAGGAGAGGCTCCGCGTCGACAAGGAACTTGGCAACATCCGAACGCGTTTCAAAACCGAGAAGGTTAGGGTTTCTCTTCCTCATTTTTTGATTTCACGAAACTTGCGTTTGATTTTTCCCGCGATGAATTTCCGAGTTTGTGACGTCAATGTGTATCGTCGTTCGCGCGGGAAATTATTGTTATAATTTGTTTTGCATTGTTCGTCACATGTATAAGTGACTTGAATAGTAAGTTACTGTTTGATGAACAATGACGTGTATGTATGTATGTGTGTAACAAATACACTCGTGGTAACTTGTGTATTGTGGAGTGTGCGGACAGATTAGCATTTTTTCTCATCCTTTCAGTTTCAGGTGTATGTTGAGTATACTGTTAGGTCCATGATTGGTTGAATATCCGGTTCTCGTGTCTCTTTGGCTGCTTAATTCAACTTGATATGTATGCAAGTATTAATTATTTACTATAATACTTTGTGCTTGGGTGTTACGGTCCGTTTGGAAGAGTTTATTTAATGACACAAGCTTACGAAAAAGCTCCTAATATGTCCTTAAGCTATTTTTAGCTTATTTCAATAAGTTCACCAAGATAACTTATGAAAACAATTTAACCACATTTATACTTCGATTATAAAAACAACTTAGATACAAGCGTTTGCATGATAAGTACTTATTTATTCAATAAGTGATTGATTAAGTTGTTTACCCAAATGGATACTTGGTGTAGTTGATGTTGACTGCTAGAATTGTTTAGTGAGCCTGTAATTGGTTCCTAAAACTCTGGAAAATTTTATTGGTGATGCCTCAGAGTCTGTATTTGTCTGTCACTGCACTTTTGTATTGTTTTCAGTTTACGAGAAGGCCAATGCTTTATAGTTTCACCAAATTCAGTAAAATGCTTTGCAAATTGCAAGTAGTAACAGTTACTTTCTGGGCTAACTTCAAGTGAAACATACTGATTGCTGAATGCTGATTGTCCTACTTAACAGACTAGCTACTGACCATAGTTAGACTTAACAAAGTAATTATACTCTTATAAGAGGTATTGACTATTATATAGCATCTAAATCTAATGAACCAAGGACAATGGGGTGACTACTTTAGGTACTTAATTATGTTTCGAACTACTGATGTATTTCTAAATCTTTGTTGGAAGAGCATGCCCAATGTTTTGGACTTTTGGTTTCTAGCAGCGTCACTGTGTGATTGGGTATTTTTTTCTAATCAAAAGAAGTAAACAGAAGGATTGAGTAGTTTTTTTTTCATCTTTCTTTGCAGCTTTTTTTTTTTTTTTCCCAGATGATGCTCTGTGCTCAGTTTTTGCACCTTTTTTCTTTTCTCAATAATCTCTTGTTGAGAAAAGCAAGGTAACACTAAGATTCCTAGGGCCAAAATGTATGGAAGAATTTAAACTTTTGTGAAAGACCGATTATCTGAACTAGTTTGTTTCCATTTTGAACATGAACTATAAATCATTGATGAACATTTCTGATGGCAGGAAATGTAAACGTTTTGCAGCATTTGACAGAATAGACCTGTAGTTAAATAATTCCCAAGCCATCATGAAGCGGACTTATTGTTGTTATTTATATATTGATATTGATGCCTTACCATTTTTATTTTACAGGTATGTTGATGTTATTCTTCAGTTAATTGACAAGGCTGGAGAATTTATTAGTGATGACATTTGGTTTCGTGTGGTGCAATTTGTTACAAACAATGAAGACCTACAGGTGAGTTTGAAATTTGTATCAAGTATTGTACTTGTTCCTTGTTTGTATACAGATTGTTAGAAGCAACCTTTTATGTCTTTGATCAACCCTACACTGCAGCAAAAGCTCGAGAGTATCTTGACAAACCCTCTATACATGAAACAATGGTTAAGGTGATGATCATTCAATACTTTTCAATTGGTGTTAGTAGATATTGGATAAGATTTATCTGTTTATGACTTAACGTATCATTTAGTGATGGTGGTTTCTAAATTGTAGAATGTTCATGGGAGGCATTTACTCATGTTAGAGAAAGATGACTTAAATGTTCATGAGGCAAAAATATGAGAAAAAGTTGTTTAATTCTGTTTGGCTCCCCTTGCCTTCATTGGAAAGGGATGGGCTGTTAGAAAACTAGTGTGTTTTTCCCGAATTGCTTAATCTTTGTGAAAGAGACATCTAGAATCAAATGGTCAAGAGTTTGATTCGTATCTCCTCTGTTCTACTAAATATAAATAAATGTTGCATTTCACAACTTAGGTGGGCTGTGCATTGTCTCCACTTCAAGCCCAAAGCACTATTAATGAAAGGGCATGTTGATATAGAACTATTCATTTTTCTTCACCTAATAGCTTACGAGAGTATTCCTTATGAGTTCCATTGTGAGATTTGATTAGCAGTTTGTTATGTCCGTCCAAATCTCTCTAGAACATTTTCCTTCTTTCAGTTCGAATTTTCTGGTAGTAAAACTAAAATTACCGTTAAGAGAGAGGACAATGCTAGAGAACTAGGTAGTTAGATTTAATGTTATTTTTTTCTGTTTATTCATGAACTTTCCTTTGTATTGTCATATTTGCTGTCACTAAATCATTTTTTACTTTGTCAAATCACTGGGACATAGCATGATGTCTGATTTAATCCAGTATGAAGTTAATATCTATCTCTCATCTTCATACACTTCGACAGGTTAGTGCATATATCCTTGGAGAGTTTGGACACCTTCTAGTTAGACAACCTGGATGTAGTCCAAAGGCAATATTTAACATTATACATGAGAAGCTTCCCACTGTATCGTAAGGGGAATCAGACCACGTCCCTCAAATAATTTGTAGCTGGACTCCATTTAGCCTGGATACCTTATGAGACATGCATTATTTTTAGGACTTTTACCATTCATATTCTTCTCTCAACATATGCTAAAATTCTTATGCACACTCAACCAGGAGAGCCTGAGCTACAGAATCAGATATGGGCAATATTTAAGAAGTGAGATTTAACTCTTCAATTTATTTATTATGTATAGCTCTAAGGTTTGTCATAATGCTATAGGTTCTTATAACTCATTTTCTAATGTTTTAGATATGATAGTTGCATTGAAGTTGAGATACAGCCAGGAGCTGTTGAATATTTTGCATCGAGTAGAAAAAGGTGCATCTCTAATGGATATATTGGTTGAAATGCCTAAATTCCCCAAGCGGCAGGTATTTTTGCTATACTATTGCAGTCATTTGTTTTACAGTTTTGTTTGATCAGTTTAGTCGTCATGGGGTCCAAAGGACTGTTCTACTTTGAATTCAATCTGCAATGATAAAAAGGCTGAGGATACTGATGTCGATACTACAGAGCGAAGTGCCATTAAGTTCAGAGCCCAGCAGCTTTCGGAAACATCAAATGCTTTGGTTGTAACTGACCAATGTCCTGTTAATGGAACTCCACCTGTCAGCCAACCTAGCCTTGTAAAGATGCCGAGCCCCAGTACAAATGTGGTTAGTTCTTCCCTCTACCTGCACCTTTTTTTATGTTGTTTTTTACAATATCATTTTTGTCAATATAATATGGGTCAAAATTTAACACCAAATGTGGTTATGTTCTTTGAGGGCGAGCCTTGGCACAACGGTAAAGTTGTGTCTTGGTGACTTGTTGGTCATGAGTTCGAATTCGGAAACAGCCTCTTTGTATATGCAAGGGTAAGGTTGCGTACAATATCTCTCCCCCTTACCTGCGCATAGCGTGGAGTCTCTAGACAATGGGATACGTAGTTTTTTATTTTAATTTTTTATTCATATTAATTGAAAAATGTTCCTCCTTGTGCTTCTTAGTTTAACCCTGATTTCAATTTAATTCAGGATAATAATTCAACAGATCAAAGTTATCCCAGGAAAATGGGACCTTGAGTAAAGTTGATTCTCAACCTCCCTCTGCTGATCTCCTTGGTAATATCTTGGTTCCGTTGGCTATTGAGGGCCCTCCAAGTAGCAGTGTCCACCCTCATTCAAATTCAAATATGGGACTTGAAGGTGCTGTAGTTGAATCCCTTTCAGCCATAGTACCTGCTGGAGAGCAGGCCAATTCCGTGCAGGTACTTGCATTGATTTAGGGTCCATTTGTTTCAAATTTTGGTAAAATTGATTTGTTGAGTACAATATTTAAAATTGAACTGTGAAAATTTGATTTTGTTTGATTGGTAAAGTATATATGCTTTTTGGAATATAAATAAGACATTCCAAAATCACGACCAGAATAAACTCTACCCAAAAGAAAAGCTTAAGAAATCAACTTCTTCCAAAATGAATTCTACCCACTACAATTGATTTTCTCTGCCACAAAAATTACCTAAACAAGCATGGGTACTATACAAAATCAAGTCTTCCATCACCAATGGCTGTTTGGCCATTAACTAAACAGGCACTTAAGTAGCAAAATAATAACTCAGAAGTCTCATGCTTTACCCAATGTTTTCCTATCAGCCATGGAAGGTACCATTCCTGGAATGCTACTGCAGAATTCCATTGGTATTAGTCACTAGTGCCATACATTTAATTATTTAATATGTATTACTTTTATTTTTTTGGCACAAAAAATTAAAATTCGGGATGAATTACATTGTTAATTTTTATGCCAAAACTTCTATACTAGAATGAAAAAAGGTTTTAGACCATTTACCCTTTCCCCTATAGACTCCATTTCTCCATTCAACACAAATTGTATGTATTGGAAAATAACAAATTTCACCCTTTGTATGTGCAGCCCATTGGAATTATTGCTGAAAGATTACATTCTGTGCTTGAAGGATAGTGGTGTTCTATACAAGGATCCTTATATTCAGGTCTTTTCTTCATTTTTCTCCAATATTATTGAAACTAGGGTAGTTTTTTTACTTCGTATATGCTTGCAAATTACTTACAGAGACCTCTACTATGACATTTTAAGTTAGGTTAAAACTTACAGTAGATTTCTGGTGTTCTTAGCTTATTGCACATTTATGTATTTGTAACAGATTGGTGTTAAAGCAGAGTGGAGGACTCATCATGGGAGTCTTGTTCTTTTCTTGGGCAACAATAATACTTCTCCTCTTGTTTCCTGTGGAGCTCTCACTAGTACCAGAAACCATATCTCCCTGCTCACAGGTCAGAAACCATTGTTACTGTGAACTAAAAAAAAATAAAATTACGTACCCCGTAGCCCAGAGGCTCCTCACAATGCGAAGGTAACGGGGAGGGATATTGTATGTAGCCTTATCATTGCATATGCAAAGTGGTTGTTTCCGGATTCGAACCCGTGACCAACTTGTCACCAAGACACAATTTTACCATTGTGTCAGGGCTCGTCTTCAACTGTGAACTATTGCTTTCTATTTTTTTTATTTTAAAAATTCCTCTTATGGCTGCATTGATACAGTGTCCACTAGAAATCATTGATCTCCACCCATGCAGGGATGTAGCAGTTCTTGACTTCTCGTACAAGTTTGATAACAATATGGTACATATATTTAAACCTGTGTTCTATATTGCTAACTTGAAAAATGATGGGATTCTTTCCCTCTACCAGAATTGATGCCAAACACAGTTTCTAAAGTTTGGGAAAAGAGTTCAATTTTTTACATGCAACAATTATGAACCCCTGGGTTCAACATGTGATAGCATTCTCATCTGTGCCCTTTCATAGATCAATGCCAAACTTTGCCTTCCAGCTGTCCTAAATAAGTTTCTTCAGCCTATACCTGTATCTGCCGAATAATTTTTCCCTCAATGGAAATCACTTTCTGGACCACCTTTAAAGCTTCAAGTAGTGGTATGTATCTGCTACAAGTTTGTATATTTGCCAATTCAGTTGACTGAGTTAATTCAATTTGCAAGTTTTGTTGATTTTTCAGGTTAGAGTAGTTAAACCCCTTCCACTGCTGAAAGGAATTTAACTATTTGCCCAGGACTTGTATGATATTTTTAAATTCCTTTTTTCACTTTTGTTTAATCTTTTGGCACCTATTTATTTGTTTTCTTTGTTTCCTGATGCTCTGTTTAGTAAGCATATATGTTGAACTACATATTTCATCGTGTTTCCTGCTAGAAGTTTAATCTACAATTCTTGAAGTAATCTGTTATATGAAAATAATGAAAGAAGGCAAGTTCCTCTGCTCCAACTTCGAGACATCAAATGATCATTTTCTTTGACTGTCATTTCTGTTTTTCTTTTTCATTAAGCATGCAGACAGGGATGAGACATGAGATAGTTTTCCTTTGAGTAACTGCTTTTGCTAATTGATTGTCAACATTATTAGATATTCTAGCATTCATAGTTGAACTTAGCAATGGTGTTGCATTGATCTCTGAAACGTAATTATTTCTGCATTTTTATTTATAAATGGTGTTTAGACAAGAATTGAAACATATCCAACAGACAGAACACAGCTGTGAATGACAGTTGCTTTGGGATAACCTATGCAAGAACCTCCAATGGCTCAAAAAGCCAGCACTCCTGAATCATTGACAGACCCTGGAGCAATGCTGGCTGCACTTATATGACAGTATTGAGATGAACGATGCTGGTTACCAGCTGAGTGTTTGATATTTCTGGGTTGGTCGGCATTTTATAGATTCTTTCTGCGCTAAGTGATGCCCATTAACTCTGATTTTGGCGAAGGCTCTGATTTTGGCGAAGGTTGAATTTTCTTATACTTCCTCTTTTTACTGGATTATGGTACACATAATAGTTTGTAAAAATACTGACTCATATAAAGCAAATTGTTTCATCGTCTAAAAACTAGTTTCAATAATAGGATGGGGAGTGTAAATATTTTTTGCTTCCAAACGCATAAGTTATGGGTTTCATATAAGATTGCAAAAACCTTGCATTTGCAGTTAAATTATAATTACTTATATCCCGGGTAGTCAACGCAAGTTCCCTGTTACAGGTCTCGTTCGGGTGCGAACTAATATTACGGAATGAAAATGAACAATGTAGTATAAAAGAGCTTTAAACTGAGTGCAGCTTCTTAATTTTGATCGAACTCAAAAAATGTGAATTTTAATTTTTAATCTATACAAATAATGCATCAGAGAAGAAGCATTGTAAAAAAAATATTGCTTATCTCTGACATCAGAGCAAATTTCCGTGGATTGAAATGGGAAGAATAATCCCACTAACTAGGGACAAAATCAGCCGATATCCCATGATTCCATAGCATCAACGAAAACCCTCGACTGCAGGTTGAAAAGCATCCCTCATCACTTGCCCCCAAGGTCGTAGAGCTAAGAATTCAATTCATCCATGGTGTGAGCTAATTGCAACCAGCTTGCATGATCGATTATATTACAAAATTACTTCTCCAGGGGACTCTCTCCGCCACCACCAAGAGAGCTAGCAAAATTCTACAGGACTGGCAAAACCAGCATTACCAATCCCGGCAATTCCCACACCTCCAACTTCCAAGCCTAGATGGTACTTCAACCCAAGGCGAACATTGGCTGTGAATCAAAATCCCACAAATCTCACAAAAGAGATCAGGGGCTGGTTCCATTTGTGAACATTGCATACAACTAAAGCCGGTGTCTTGCAAGGAAAATGTAGGTTCTGTTATAACATCTCCACATTCTTCAGGAAAAAGGGTACTAGAATTTTCCAAATATCCTGACAAGTCTCCGCCAGTGTCTTGCAAGGAAAATGCTGCATGTTCTGTTTTGACATCTCCACATTCTTCAGGAACAAGGGTACTAGAATTTTCCAAATATCCTGACAAGTCCCCAGACACATCTACTCCCTCAAACTGACTACCATCATCTGGCTGCAGCAGTTCCGTTAGAGAGAAATAGGTATTGGGTTCAAAATCCATGTAATCATCATAGTTTACATTATCAGAGTCATTCGGCAGCTTGTTGTCAAAGTCAACAGCAGAGGCATATTCTAAAGGTGGAGATACCTCTGCAGGCATACCTCCAAAAGAAACAACACCATCCCCTTCATGCTTAACATTCCTTCTCACTGGCAGTTTCCGAAGCCCTGGCCCAGAGACACTGTTCCACTCAACATCCCCTTCCATCTTGGGTTCTGTTATCAGATCAACACTCGAAAGAGAGAAAAGAAGAGGATCATCCTCTACAGGAAAGACAGGAGTAGGATCACCCTCTACAGGAAAGACGTGAGTAGGATCACCCTCTACTGGAAAGGCAGGAGTAGCAGCTTCATACTCTCTCATACCATAATAGATTGCTCCAGGATCCTCTTTCTTTTTAGTCTTTGTGCGTGACTTCTTTCCCTCTTGTCTCTTAGGCTTCAAATCAGAGTAAGGACAAACAGGTGATTTTATCCTTCGACACTTGCAACATTTGAAGCCCAACACACTAGAAATTTTAGATTCTTCAAGTTCAACGGCTTCAGCGTGATACCAATCTGTGAAAAACAAACACATCAGATAAATGAGTATAATCACCTTTAACATATTATCAATTATTTACGACAGAAAAATACTTACTTTGGCATGTCTCGCAGCAAATATACGTCAGATCAGACATATATGGCTTCCGACACAAGTGACAAACAGGTTTTAATTGTGGCATGTTTGAACCCCCTTTTAAAAGTATGTTTCTGAGCCAGAAATCATTGTCTGTATCTTCATTATTTTTCTTTTGCCATATAAGACCCCAAGAACAATTTTTGCGAGGTTTTTTTCCTGTTGAAGTGGCCTCAGAAGCAACTTTAGGCATGTCAAAATGATTATTATCCTTTGTCCCGGTAGAAGTCGGTTCTTGTTCATAATATTTAGCCTTTGTTCCTTTCAAAGCTGTCACAGGAGTAACTTGTTTCATGTTGGGATTATTAGCCTTTGTCCTGGAAGATTTCAGTAGTTGATCATAAGATTTAGGCCTTGAACCCTTCAAAAATGTCCCAGAGTTATTCTCTCGTCCTTGTAGGAGTAATGGACTGTTTGGCGATTCATTATTATTCTCTTTCTGAGCAAGTAATCTGGCATGGTAACATTGCTTGCATGTGGTCAAGTACTCAACTTCATTTGCCGAGACCGTTGATCTTGTGGAACAACCGTCATGACAGTAACCTAATACCAAGCAACGAGATACATTTATGAACAAGAATAATATAAATGCTAAGATATCATAACCACATCCTCTAATCTCTCACATCAACCAGCAGATTTTAGTCTTGGATTTTAAATTTCAAACATGAAAACAAAGTATTGTTTGTGTGTGTAACTGTTAATTATATAGAAATATTATACACTTGTATTATGTACAAGTCATTAAATAAAAAACTAAACAACATTCAAATTTCAAGATTATCTTGGAAACTAAGGACAGCAAAATAAAGTAAGAATGATGGATCATTAATGAGTACCTTGGCATGCATTGCACTTGTGAGCATCCCTGAAATCAAAGCAGATAGGAATTATGATCTTCAAAGAAAACAATGCAAAGAGCAAAATAGGATGGGGAAAAAAGTGATCAATGAAAGAGTAATCAAGCTAGGGTTATTACCGAATTAAAAGACCAATCTGACATACAGAACACGACACCACATCCAAGTTATCTCTCTTGCATGTAAGGTAAAAAAATATGTCCTTGCAGATAGCCTTTAACTGCCTTCTGAGCAGCAACTCAGATGCAGTATCCAAGTGCTCCTCATTACATGGCATGTTTCCATTAACTTCTTCATACTCTTTTATCAAATATAGAGGAATGCGTGTTTCGAAAAACCAATACTTTTCCTTTCTTTCTGAATCTTGCTCTATTTTAACAACATTTTTCATCACCCGAGAAGGAAGATGTTTTTGGCTCCCAAAAGCTATTCCATAACAGCTTTTCCCCTCTACAAGTCTATTGTCACAAATATTTGCATTTCTAAAAGCAGAAGCTTCAGTCTCTTGACCTTTCCCATCCTGGATGTTCTGCTCGGGACGAATCAGATCACTCCATCTGAGATAAAAATCTAGATATCTGACCTGATGCAAATAATCAAATATTCATCAAGTCACCAAGCTTGCAAGATCCAATATGCTTACAGCCAAACAAAGTTATAGCTATTGCTTGAAATATAACTCGATGAAAATAGGGAACCTGAAGTGCCAGCTGTGATGCATTCCTACTCATTTGAACTGCAACTCTCCAAACAAGTTGTCTGCTTCTCTTGGGAATTTCAGAGCCATCAGCATAAAAAATGCCAGAAATTTTCCGTGAACCACCTGTTCCCCACAATAAACAGAACATGTTTTATTTCCTAATAATTTAAACAGAAAAGAATTCACAAACCCTAGTATCCAGGAAAGCAGGGGAGACAATCAAATTGAAACATTCAATAGGCTTTGTAGACTGACCATCAGCCTAACTTCATCTAAACCTTGATTATATCAGGTTAGTCTATTGTATGTTGAACAGTCAGATATATCTTGAACACCCAATATTCAGCTTGAAAGCTAACTAGTCATCTCAACTAACATATACACGTAATGTAATATTTTTATTAAAAATATAATGTTGAAATAAATTTTATAATTAATTAGTTAAAAAATCAATAAATTAAAAAAAATAAAAAAATAAAAAAAAAATAAACATAATTCAAATCAAGCCAAGCTAAACTTTGAGCTTGGTTCTACAGCCTTAAAAGATTCAACCTCAATACAGCTCATGCTTAGACACCCTACATCTCAACCCAAAAAATTAATTAGGAAAATGGATGTTTAAAGGAAGAATTGCAAAGATTATTTGGCGACTTGGGCCCATTACAGGACCCACTTCTGATGCTTAGCAAGCAAGTTGATCAGTTAGTTGAGAATCTGTCAGTTATAACAAATTCTGTTAATTACACATGGAATGGGGATTGACTTTGTATAAAAAAGGGAAGAGAGGACCAGGTGTAAGGGTATTGTGTGGATCCAGGAAGTTAAGGGGGAGAGCAAGGACTCTCAAAATTCCAGGGCAATGAGAGACCTATCTATTCTTTCAGCTTCATTCCTGAACTCTTGCTTATTCTGGTTAGAAGGGAGAACCTTATTCTGTTATTCAATAGAAGTTTCATTTTTACTTCATTTCTATTCTATCTTTCCTATACTCTGGTATAATGTGTGGTTAAAAATAAAATACCTTGACGTGCTGCTTTTCTGACCATGGATTTTGGCAAGACTGCTTTCCGGAATATAAATTTGGTGAATTTGCCACCACGCCACCACACAAAGTTTTCAGGACAACCCTCAGCTGTAGCTTCATCATTTGCTGACCGCTTCTTGTAACGCCTACCACTTGGTGCACGTTTCTGTGCTGTTCCAAGAGTAGATGTGGCACTTTGTACCATGGAAAATTCAACCAACCAATCATCCATCAGCTTAACCCAGTCCCCACAAAAAGCAATTGTTCGAATGTTCTCCTCAAGCTGAAAATGAAAATTTATTAGCTATTGGAAAATAAAGGATTAACAAAGTTGCTCATATGGCACAAGCAAGAAATGTCATGATGGGATATTCGCAATACAGGCAAGATAATATTATACCATTCTGGAAAAGGAACACATTGACAGGCAGCAACATCAGCATAAACTATTTAAAGCAACCAAGTTGACTGTCAACAGTCCAAAAGCTACAAAGTGATGTAATAGCCATCCTCATCACATCTACTCAAGTACATAAAGTTACTTAAAGCAGCAAGGCAATCAAAGGTAAAAGCCATCCTTAAACAACTACTTCACAAGAGATTTAGTCCCTGGTGCCAGTGCTGAATTTCATAACAAAAAGAGATACAGAGATGTATAAAGCCGTAAATTCATAAAACAAAGAAAAGCAGTCATGGAGTTCATCCATAATAAGTCATTCAGCATCTTTTGGCTCATTGAATCAGCATCAACTGTTGCAGGAAGAATATTTTACATGGGAAACTAGATAAGTCAAAATAACAGATGCAAAACCAGCTAAATGCCAGTGTGTGCCTTCAACAACAAATGAACTGTTTGCAGAGACTAAAATATAGCAATAAAACAAATTAAAAATTTAATAATCACTTACTTTAAGTAAAAGTGGCTTGATAGCACTAAATGTTGTGGCCTGTTCCACTTGCTTACGCCATTGTCTTCTATAGCTTGCACTTAGGAAGGGCCCAACTACTAACCCACGTAGACATTCCTCCATGTATATAATGTAAGTTGCAATACTAGGGAGTACTCCCTCTCCACTTCTTATAGAAGAAAAACCAGCAAACATTTTTGCAGCACTTTTTGTGGCACTTAGAGCAGCATGATTTAACATGCATCCTCTCTTGCTTGAAGCAGGGGCTTTACAAGAAAAGCACCAGCCACACCTTTCTCTTGGAACCTCCACAGGCTTCTTTTCAGAACTTGGCCAAAAGAAACGCGAAGCTGTTAGTGAGAATGCTTTTGCTTGCAAGTAAGTGTTTCCAGATGCATTTTTCCTCTGATTGTCTGACACATGGCCATCTGATCTAGATTCCTCGGAGGAAAGAAGGGCAAACTTAGCAGCTGCTGATGCAGCAAAATCACCATGTGCATAGTAATTATTGTACAACAAAGGCTTATAAGAGAAACCCATGTACGCAGAGTCATTGATTGCATTGTGTTCACACTTTTCAAAACCTGCTTGGGTGCTTTCTTTGGTTTGGGAAGAAAGATTTATAGGAGCTGTATCATTTGCATGGTCATAATTACAAAATTGACCATTTACCAAAGAGCACTTGGAAGGAGTGCACTCATTGCTGCTACCGTTGCCATTGCATTGAGCAGCAGGACTTAGAGGGGTTTCACCCAAAGGAGGAAATAATAAAGTACTTTCTGCAACATTGCAATACTGAAGCACAGCCATGCAAATATCATGGTATATAGCCCTGTGCTCCGTGGATCCATAAAGCACTTTGAGAACCTTGGGAATGTCATTCAGATTGTAGTATCTATGACAAAATTCATCATTCCCAATATTCAGCCTGCAATAAATCACAATAAAAGATCATAAGGATGAAGTGCATAATAAAAAGATTAAGCCCAAATTCAAGTCTAAGGATTTTAGAACTGAACTTCAAATTTCATTAACTTCAGAAATACTACCCACTGATCCAGAATAACAATAATAAATGAAAGTATAAAGGTGTTGAACATACACTAGTAAGTGTTCGCAGGTACCCACGAAGAGTTGCCCATACAAATCCTTTCCAAATATTTCTGCCCCTCGAAGTAATGTTCCCTTTGCAATGGTTGGCCCCATCATATTGATTTTGCACTCGGGACAATACCATGGCCCTTCTGGTATATGATTTTTCAACAGACCAATACACCTTGAATGATAAGCAGAGGGACACCCATCACAACAAAGCAGGATCCCATCCATGCCACAAAGGCAACATTCATCTCCATTTCTATCAACATCACCATCTTCAGTGCCTTCTGTATCTCTGGAATATGAAAAAGAGCTCCCTGATTGGTTCACGGCATTTGAAGCTGAAACAAACTTTGTAGCTTCTTTATCCTCACAAGCTAAAGTATTGGCGTATCTTGGCTGGACTCTTCTAAGCCCAACTTCTGAAGGAAGGATATCGTCTCCATCATAATCCACCCCAACCTCCGATTCCCTCCGAATGTTCATTTCTGTTACAATCTCCTCGGATTCCAAAGCATTATCACAGAGAATTTGCAATATCATCAACTTCCTACTCACAGGCAACAAATAATATTCATCAGTAGCAACCTCTTTGTAAAATCCCCGCCATTCATGAGCAGTTGTGTATCCACTGACTACTAAATACTGAATTACAAAGACTGGCCAAGTCAATGAATCAAGCAAGCTCCAATCATTGCACCTGCAAATACATTAAACAAAATATCGATTTACAAAAGTAAAATAATGGTAGTCACTGAAACTCTGTAGCAGTCCTATTGCGAAATAGCCAAGTAGCAGGGTCACAATGGGATTCAACAGCAGACTGATTTTCAACAGCAGTCATTGCAGTTACAATAGAGGTCTTTTGCATGCTATAACAGCACTATTATCATGATATAATCATATAGGCTTCAATATCCCATTCGTATCCCTAAAACAATGTTGTCACAGAAAATGGTGGAAAGCCAATAATCCACCATATCAATTATATATGTATAAAAATTTAAGTTTTACGCAAATAAAACTAAAAGAGCATAAATTGGCATAATATTAACTCAAAAGTTCAATTGGCCACAGACTCGCCAATGACAACAGGAGGCAGGACGCAACCATGACACCCATTGTAGCTGCAACAGCCGACAGAGTTGTGATCGCGGCTTGAAGGAATTCCACACCACAATGGTGCTATAGCGGCTATCTAGAACTCTGGCTATCCCGCTATACCGTTTTCAGATCTAAAATTGATAACTAAGATCAAGTGTAAACAAATTACTCATGCAAACAAAACAACAGCAGTATAATAGGGGATGATAGATATAACTACCCGAGGCATTTGGAAGCAATCTCCGAGCCCTCCAATGAGAGGGCTTCCAGATGCCGCCGCAACACTTTCATCAACGAAACGTGAACGGCATCGAACAGCGTGTTCGGAACACGGCAATTCACAGCACCCACAAACTCGTCCAGAGTGAATGGCATAAGAAACAACCGGGTGCTGAATGATCTGAGGAATCCGTATACAGCAAACAAAAGTGATACAGACTCCTCCGGTACACCAATGGTGCCGGAAGATGACGGCAACTCCGGCAGCGGCGGCAAAGGCGGCAGTGACTCCTCATCAATCCCAGGCTCGCTTCCCTCCAAGCCTGAGTCACTTGATGATTCATTCTCGTCATCATTTTCCTCCCCTCCATTGTTCTCAGCCACTGACTCACCTTTCAATTCGGTCACTTCAACGGCCGATTCTTCCTTCTTCCCTTCATCACTGCCTTTCTCCAATTCGGCCTTCACACTGTTCTTCGCCACTAACTTCTCCAACACGGTCCTCCGCTGCGCCATGTCTTTACCGAATTCATCGTCCTTTACGAGAATGGTACGGACCTCTGTACTGTCTAGGTCCTCGAAATCGCCATCCTCATAACTCACCCTATACAGACCACACTCGTAAAAAATGACCTTCCCGAGAAACACTCCGTTTCCGGGAAAATCCTTCAACACATACTTTCCCACCAATGCAACGGCTCGCGTCCCCATCGCTTGCCGCTTTGCCTCGTTCTCATTCTTATTCTCCTCCTCTCTTCTCCGCTTCCTAGGGCGGCCCCTCGATCGTGCAACCGGCGGTTCCATTGTTTAATCGAATGTAGAATTGGAACCCTAAGACAGATAGATCCTCGGCAGGAAATGGCTCTGATTTTTTTTCCTAGCAAACTTTCAATTAGAAAGCTAGAGTTCAATCGGATCCTGCAATCGGTGAGGGAAAATGACGGAGGAAATGGAAATCTAGGAGTGGAGCGAACAGAAATTGGGAATTGGTGAAAGAAATGGAGAAATGATTTGTGAGAAATTGGAAAAGGGGAAAAACAAAGAAGAACGAAACGAACCTCTGCTGCTAGGGTTCAAAAAGGGACTATTGAAGATGAGTGAAGAGTGTAATTCCGAGGGGTATAAAAAGATGCGAAAGAGGTAGAAAAGGAAAGAGATAACAACCCTAGTGAAGGGATGCAGAGTATGAATGAATGAAGAACAATGGATTTTTTAGTTTGGTTTGTTTGTTCTAGAGTCTGACTCAGTTACCGAGTTACATTGTTGTTATGTGTACTTGGACGAGTCGGAGGGTGGGTTGACTCGTCTCGTCCGAGTTGCGCACACCTGAGTCATCTCCATGACACTCGTGGTGCGTAATTAAGTAAGGAAATCGTTTTGACGTCACTGCACACTCGTTCGTGTGTGTTTTAAAACGCTGCATATTAAAATTTATTTTGAATGCAAAGAAAAAATAAATCATGTAACCATTATGCCGGGAAAATATAAGATTTAAAAATTAAAAGACTTCCCTCCCTTTTTTTCCCTCACTTTATCAATCATAAATAAAAGGATAAAAATGATTAGAGATATTTTACATGTATGAATTGTCCTTAAACAATAAATTATTTTTATTATTAATTTTTTTTCAAGAATAGGATTTAATCCATCTCATTTTAGTAAGAATAACATCAATCCAAATTGATAATCGAGTTTTTAGAACAAATCACTAAAACAAACTCATTGTTCACCAAGGGAATATAGTTCAGTTGGTTGAATAAGATGTTAAATTATTCTAAATCTTTTGGTATTCATCTTCTATTTATACGGATAAAAAAAACAAAATAACAAGCCATTGTTCATTTTCTTTACATTTCCCTTCACTTAGGTTTTCTCTTTTCATGTTTTCCTCCTCTTGCACCTTCTTATTCCCCAACAATGACTCTCTTCAAATTATTCATCGTCAACTTTCATTCTTACCTATCAAGGGTATGCTTCCTTTCCTCCTTTCTTTTCCAATCTCTCACTAATTTCTCTTCTACATTTTCTCTCTTTACATGCTTTTGAAATATCTGGTTAATCCTAACTTTCTAATAGAAAACATGGTTAGGAAACAAAAATCAAAGTCAATTTCTACCAAGGGTCTATCTCAGGGTTCCAATTCTACTTTTGATTGAACAATGGAACTGTTAATTGTGTGATTGAAAGGTCATTCGAGGAAGTGGAGACGAGAGAGGGAGAAGAATGAGAGTGAGGCGAAGCAACAAAGCAATGGGGACATGAGTTATAACATTGATTAGAAAGTATGTGTTAAAGGATTTTCCCGAAAACAAAGTATTTCTCGGGAAAGTCATGTTTTATGAATGCGGTTTGTATATGGTCAGTTATGAGGATGGCAATTTCAAGGACCCAGATCGTGCAGATAGGTCATGCCATACTCAAAAAGGATGGTGAATTTGACAAATAATTGGCACAAAGGAGGTCATGTTAGACAAATTAGGGACAAAGAACAATGTAAAAGGTTGAATTAGAGAAAGACAATGATGAAGGGATGAGGGAGGAATCGTCCATTGGAGTGACCCGATTAAAAGGTGGGTCAATGACTAACAACAAAGGAGGAGAGGAGAATGATGAAGATATGGAGGATGAATCATCGAGTGACTCAGCCTTGGGGATCATGAGCCTGAGATTGATTTGGAGGCATTGTCGCCTTCGTCATTGCCACTAGAATTGTTGCCATCGTTTGAAACCCATTGGTATTCTAAAGTAGTGTGTCTTACCTTTTTTGCTATATATGGATTTTTGATATCATTCAACATTTGTTTGCTTTTAATGTTGTTTACTCTGGATGAGTTCATTGGTCTAGTTAATTGTTGCATTGCAAACACCTTTTTGATGTCATTCATGTTTCCTTGATGAGAGTTTTGCAACATCATCTTGAAGTTGTCTCATCGAAGCGTTCAAAGCTTGCTCCAAAATGCCTCATGTGCCTATATCTATTCCTTTATTGTTGTAGGATTGTTTGCATAAGTAACTTGTTTACACTTTATGGTATTATCATAGTTACCAATCTTGAATAATGGCCAACTATGAAAATGCTATAGCATGAAAGCCATCATAGAAGAAAACAAGATTATATTTATTTAAAATGTTATTATATTTTATGAACTAAGTAATTGATATTTCACATATAAATACCCAACCCTTCCCCTAAATTAAAGAAATTCATGATGAATAATAAATCACACTTATCATTTTGCCCAAAAAAAAATGCATTAGGAAATGAGGTTGAAATAAGAAATTTACTCTGAGAACCCTAGACAACATTGTTCAAAAGTAAAATAGATTATGATGACTTTATAACAAAAGTTGATCCGATCTAATTCAATAAAGTGTGGTTTGGATTGGATTGCATGGTTCAACTTTTACCAACACATCCTTATAGACATTTTAATACCATATTAATGGATGCATTTAATTCTAAATCCTTACGTGAGGAAAAACAAAAGATGAAAAGACAAAAATAAGGAAAATAAACCAAATAAAACTAAAAGGCTTAAACAATTCAACTACAACTAATAGCCAAATACAACATAACAAGGATGCAATAACACATGTCTGAGTCATGTGTTTAAACACCCCTTTCAAAAAAAATTAACAATCAAATAAATAGATTCAAACAAAAAAAAAGGAACACTTGGATATATAACCATAATTGATAGGAAAGCAAAACAAATCAAACAAAGTGAGAGAGAAATCCATGTAAGGGTTTACACATATATACCTCAAGAAAATCTTTAAGCAAACATATAAGAACCACATTTTTTGTGAGCAATCATGAAATTTTATTATTATTGGCACCATTCACTTTGGGGACACTAATAAAAAATTGAACTAAACCAATCGGTTAGACAAAAAATTCATCCAAAAAATAGCTTGTGTCAATTTTTTTAAATTAAAATTTTAGTTGTTATTTTTTGGATTGGATCTGAACACCTTTAGCCACAATAAACAAAATCAACAACAAAATAATAAAATTGATGTTTGATCCTAGATAAAAAAAAAAGCATAAATCAAAATGAAAACAAGTCTAAACACGTTAAATCTTACAAATACATACATGCACATGTACACATATAAAACATATACAATCTAGTATTCGTTCATATTCAACAATGTCACACTCACCTGAGTAATGGATCGAAAAGGAACAATCTCCAGTAACTTTTTCTTCTTTTGTTTCGCTTGCTCCAAGTAACTGGAGATAGGAGAAATGAGTGAGATACAAGATTGAATCTTGAGTTAGTGACAATAGGCATAGAGTGATCCAAGGTAGTAACATTAATGGGTAGAGAGGAGAGAAACCAGACAATGGGGGAGTTAGGAACAAGAAAAAGCATTTCCGAAATGGTTATGGAATCGGCGGAGAGACAAGAAAGAAAAGGAAATGGGAATGATGTATTTAGAGAATGTAAACCTAATTGCCCGAATGATAATTTATTATGCTAAAGGATATTGAATTGGGCTTTTTAAACATTGTTTTCCCCTAACTGGACCTTATTGGTATGAGTATAGGAGTGAACTTAGGCCCAAAATAAATAGAATTTTAACAAAGTAACAAAGATGATGTTTAACCTTAGATAAAAAATAAAATTAAACAAGTAAATTAACATGGTTAAATCATAAATGAACCAAAAAACCCATACATGCAAGAGGCCCACCTTTCTAATTAAGATGGTATTAAAGCTTATCCTAACGATTTATTGTCGCTATCGAACTACCCACAAATGTCCAGTCAAAGAAGAGTATTGAAGCTTGATGAAGTTGTCTTTTTGGAGATGTGAAAGTCATGTTCCAATGGCAGGTTTTTTGGCAATGCAAATCGACAAGTTGAGACCATTCAATACTCACAAACATATGCGAGAGACATACCAAATTTGCATAACAGGAGGATGACTTTGACAACTATCCATGATGACGGACATTGAAGTTGAAGTTTAGACATTTTAATTGAGGGAAGGATTGTTGGAAAACAATTCAAAATTATATTTTCAAATCTCTAGGATATTGAATATATTTAAAAAGATATTATCTCTAGGATATTGTTTAAATTTAAAGATACCATCTGTAAATTATAGATTTATTTTCTTATTTATGATTAAGATGTTAGGTCTATAAATATAGATTATTAAGATAAAAAGAACCACCCCACCTGACCATTCTAAATGAGAGAGGAGTCATATGAAGGGGGTTTACAAGTTTGTCATAAAACTTGTAATGAAGATGAATATAATATTGAAGAAACTCCTCTACACAACATATATCCTTCTTTTACAAATATATTTCTCTATAAAAAAATCTTCAATTGGTATTAGAGTCTATCCTAACTCCATCAGAGGGTTTATGAGCTTATCACGCTCTAGGCAGATAGCCTTGAGCAAGAGGGAGAGAATTGGAAAGTCACCTTAATTGGGGTCTCCTTTACCACCTTAGTTGTGGTGGTGGTAGATGGAGGCAAAGATGAGTGTGTTGAAGTTCGAATTGTGGCGGATAGCCATGGACAAATCTAATGTTACACTTATTATCGATGCAAAGTAACTTTATAAATCTACATGAGATATAGATTTATCGATGCAATATAATGTTACACTTATTATCTTACAAAATAATCATTAGAATATGAGGTAGAAATTACAATTTTACTCCCAGAATCCCTTTCTCTCAAACTTGTGCAAGAGTCACTAAAGAAATCAACATCTACATCATTATCTCCATTGCCACCTTCCTCCTCATTTTCCACCAATAACTACCCGCTCAACGTGCTAGAAACAAGCACTTCAATGGTGAATTCCTCCTTACTCCCTTTAATATGGCATTTCGCCGCATAATCTTCTAATGGTCGTTCGTTCTATCACAATAATTCTTCTAATTGCCCCCTCCTTTAAGCTAAGTCATAATCAAAATCACCATTCTTGACAAGTATGGTGTGAGCCTCATTGTTGTCTAAATATTAAAAATCTCTATTCTTGTAGCTTATTCTTTACCACCAGCATTTGTAATAAAAAAATTCTCGGGTAAAACTACATTTCTTTGAAAAACCCTTTCGCATATATCTCTTTACCATCAATATCACTTTGTCCATACACCATGCATCTTCGCCTCGTTCTCATTTTCCTTTTATTTTCTTCTCTACTTCCTAGAGCTACCTCTCAATCTCGTAGTTGGTGGTTCCATTGCTCAATTAGCAATGAAATTGATATTGTAGGATAAAATCTTCAGTAAAAAATGATTTTGATTTTTGTTTCATAACAAAGTTCATATTTGAAAACTAGGGTTTTAAACCCCGCAAAAGTATGCACATGTAGCAAACAATGAAGAGAAATGACAATGAAATGGGAATTGAGGACTGAAGTGAATGTATATTGGAGAATTTGTAAAAGATGAAGAAATGATATGCAGATTGGAAATAAAGAGAGAAGATGACATAATTTTGATAAAGTTCAAATTTCGAATGGGAGTGTTAAAGAGGAATGCAAAGTGTGATTGATTCACGAGTAGAGAACAATGAGCTTGGTTTAATTTGTTATATAGACTCAATTAGTGAGTTGCATTACTGTTATTTTTTATAGGAAGAGTTTGAGGGTGTGTTGAATTTTTGTGTCCGAGTTGTCATAACATCCCGCGAGTAAGCTCCAATTCACTTGGTGCCTACAATTATAAAATGGAAATGTTAATTGACATTGTGTTATTGAGTCAACTGAGAAATCATATCAAATTTTATTTTGAATAAAAAAAGTACATCCAATATAACCATTATGTTCTGAAAGCGTAAGATTTAAAAGAAATTCCTTCTCTTTTATTTCTCCTTTTACTAATAAAAAATAATGAAGAGTGAAAATTATAAGAGATGTCTTGCTGACTAAACCCATAACAAAAGCATATCTATTTTCAAAGTTCATTGTTGGAATATTTTTTATAGTTACAAATTATTCTTATTGATTTTTTTTAAGTGAACATGATTTTTACATAAATATTTAAAAAATATTAAGATTTAAAACTACTAAAGTAAATCAATTTAAATTTGATTAAAAAATAATTTTGAATACTTAAATTAAATTAAGTAGATAAACCTAAATAAAAATAAATTAAAAAATTAAACAAACATAAAAATAAATAATAATTTGAATATAATATAAAAACAAATTCAATAAATGGTCAAAGGAGGCTAATGATATGAGTTCAATTTTATATTGAAAATGATACTAACTTCAATTTCTAATACATTGTAATTAATTCATAATCCATGTCGAACTTCAGGAATGTTACTAATCCACACTTGAGAAAGTGTTTTATCTTTATTGACTCATGGTGACATTTTGGTCAATCACATTTTTTACTCATGTCTACAACCTTTTCTTTTATATACATTGAATTAAAACAAAACTCAATATAATCCCATTTAATCCATGGCTTTTTATAAATCCCACCATTAATATCCCAATATTTGTCAAAATTTGCCTCCGTATTTCCTGCCTTTTTTTAAACACCAAAATTTTCATTCCCCTCCATTCAACTAATGCATCTCGTATGACACTTAGTGAAGAAACAATATGAACTTAGAAAGTGACATGTATTGATAAAAAAAAAAACAACAAGTGTAGCATCCCTGAAAATCTATAGGAATTGCAAAAAAAAAAAAAATAAGAGCATACATTTTCAATCACAAAAGTTTAGGGATTCCCTTTCCATATTTAAGAGTTTGTATACAAAGGTATTATCATAATAATCAAGACAACTAAATGTCGTTTCATATATTTTGCTTCCAACATCAAATATGTATAATTCCATCTAGTTGACCTATCTAACACAAACAATTATTTTAAATTTAAGTTAGCCCCTTGGGCAAACTTTGCAAAACAAGCCAAACTAGCTAAAAATAGTCTCACATACTTGCAATAAACATTTGTTCTATCAATAGAAGAATCTATATCCTTCATTCGGTCACAAACGATCATATTCAATATGGGAGCATTATATCACCTCAAATGCATTTAATCCCTACCCAATAATGTGCATCCATTAATTAAAATATTTCTCTTCAGATATGCTAAAGTCATGTTATTAGCGGTAGCATTATCCCATCATCTTGCATGCATAAGTTTAGCCACAATAATTACATGAAACCTTATTTCTATCTTTTTAAAACTAGCACAAGCACCACAAACATGTTAAGTAAAATATTTTTTTAAAGCACTACCTCAGTTACATTTTCAGGAAAATCAAATTATGCTTGAAGTTGAATTGGTTCTTTGTTTTTTTTTAAAAAAATTTATAAAGGATAATGTCCCTCATGACAAGAAGTTAATGTGACATAGGAATATGTTGTAAAAAATAATTAATAAATGTCATATATGTCTTTGAAAGATTTTTTTTTTTTAATCTAAGTGCTCATCATGCATGAAATATATCCTTTCAAGATTGATTTTATTATGTAAATGATCGCATGATGTATACAATTGAAGATTGACTTTAGTTATTTTAAATTTAGTTTTTTTATTTAAGTCTTTTGCTGATTTCAATTAATATTTTATTTAAGTTATTTATAAAGTTAATTATTATTTTATTTATTGATTTTAATTAATATTATATTAAAATTTATTAATTTATTTAATTAATATTTTATTTACATTTATTTATTTAATTTAGTTTATCATTTTAATTTTGAATTTTTATTTAAATTTATTTTTTTGTTTATTTAATTAGTATTCAATCTATTCACTTTTACTATTATTTATTTATTTAATACTTTATTTGAATTTCATATAATTTTAATATTTAATAATTTAATTTTTATTCATTTTTAAAATTTTAAAGGTTGTCACATGTACTGGTGACATTCACACATGACAATTTTTTTTTAAAAATGTACTGTGCTTATCATGTGACACAAATATTTTATTTATTTTATAAAAAATAAAAATAAAAACAAATTATATACACTTTAAGTCATCAAATAATCTTAGAGTTTAACTTAATTGATTGAATGATATATATAATTATTAGAAATTTTTTTTGATTCATTATAGACTAAAAAAAAATTGTCACGTCTATTGAGATTTTTCACGATGAAGTGACAAAACCTCTTCACTTTTTGTAATATGTTTCAAAATAATTATTTTAGTTTTTTTTATAATTTTGCAGTCCAACCAATTTTTTCACTATCATTCAATTAATATATATATAATTTTTAATAATTATTTTAAATTTATATTATAATAATTGCTAACTATTTTACAGTATAAAAAAATTTACACTCAATTTAACATACCTTGTAAACTGTTAAAGAAATAGTACCAATATTTCTCTAATAAAATTAGCCATTAAAATCATTTACTTTTATAATGATTTGAATTAAATATGCATCTTAATTATTCAAAAATAAATTATTAAATGTTTTAATTTTTTAATCGTATTAAATATTAATATTTTTAATAATTTCAAAAGTTATTATTTTAACAAGTACCTTAAATTTCATGCTAGAAAAAAAACCACTTTGCAGCATCTTTTGACCAATGCCATTTCATTGTGAGAGATTGAATGTCATGTGCAATTTAAGCAATGAAATTGACTTAAAGGTGTTATATATCTATATATTATATAAAATTGGGTTGCTCAATGTACTTGTTTACACGTGGTAAATAATTGTAAAATTAGGTTTTGCATAATTAATTTACCTTTTCAATAAAAAAATAAAATTCAATCAAACACATGAAAAAAAAAGAATTCATTTATATGAAGTGTTTATTTCAAGATATCATATTATAATTTTTTAGGAATATAGAGGAATATTATGACTAACCCATAATATATATATATATATATATATATATATATTTTCATTTAATATATTTTTTTAAAAAA